>JASDQU010585658.1:94570-115638 GCA_032191745.1 Picea mariana | reverse complement strand
TTAGCTGAATTACTTTCTGTTTTTCTCTAGGAGACAATTTATGAGGCATCTTCCCTCACAAGATAGTTAGCTACATCTACATACCAAGGAGTGAATGTAGAAATAACAAACAAATTTTCATCAGGAAAGTTATCTTCTACCGGTGCGTTATCTCCCAGATGAATCATTCTAGATAAGAAATCAGCCACAAGATTATCCTTACCAGGTCTATCAATAATGTTGATATTAAAATCTTGTAATAATAAAATCCATATTGTAACTCTAGGATTTGTTACAGGTTTTTTCATTAAGAATTTGATGGCTAAATGATCAGTGTGTACAAAATCTTGATATCCTGTAATATAGTGTCTAAATTTATTGATAGCATGGACTACAGCTAGAAATTATTTTTCTATGACCGTATAATTAACTTCAACTGGAGACAAATTTTCACTGACAAAGTAAATAACATAGGACATTTGATTTTCTCTTTGTCCAAGAACTTCTCCAAGGGTTGTGTCTGAGGCATCAGTACAAATATGAAAAGGAAGGGACCAATTTGGTCCTCTTAATACAGGGGTAGTTGACAATTTCTGTTTTAGAATTTCAAAAGATATTTGGTATTCGTCATCCCACTTAAATTCGGCTTCTTTTTATAATAACTTGAATAAAGGGGTAGCTAGGCTTGTAAAATTTGGAATGAATCTTCTATAGTAGCCAGCATGCCCTAAAAAGCTGTGAACTTCCTTTTGTGAGGAAGGTATTCTGATTTGTGTGATAATATAAATCTTTGTCGGATCAACTCTCATTCCAGAACCAGAAATGTGATGTCCCAAAACAATACCTTTAGTGAGCATCATTTTTTACTTTCCATTGCTTAAGGAAAGGTTAGTTTCCTTACACCTAATCAAGACATTTTCTAGACTGGTCAAATCTTCCTCGAAGTCTTGTCCATGGACTGTAAATTCATCCATATAGACTTCCACACAATCATTGGTCAAGTCCGAGAAAATGGCTAGGACAACCCTTTGAAAAGTGGCTAGGGCATTGCAAAGTCCAAAAGGGAGCACCCTATAAGAATAAGTACCCCATGGAAAGGTGAAAGTGGTCTTCTCCTGGTCTTCAGGTGCTATTTGTATTTGGTTATAACCACTAAACCCATCCAGGAACAAAAAATACTTATTCTAGACAAGGTATCCAACACTTGATCAATAAATGGTAAGGGAAAATAATCCCTATGGGTGGCTTTGTTCAACTCCCGGAAGTCTACACATATCCTCCACTTACCATTTTTCTTGGTAACTATGACAAGTGGAGATACCCATTGACTATCTAAAATGGGTTATATGAGATTGGCTTGAAGGAGTTTTTGCAATTCCTCTTTTACAATATCTTTAAGGGTTGGATTCATCCTTCACTAAGGCTATCTAATTGGTCTGATTTGGTCATTAGTGTAGATATGATGTGTGAATGTGTTAGGGTGAATGCCTTTCATGTCTGCATAATCCCATGCAAAGGCATCAAATTGTCTTTAGAGCATTTCAATTACTTGCGTCTTTTGTTCTGGTCCCAAACTAGAGTTGATATACAAAGGTTTTCCTGGGATAATCTCAACAAGTTCAGTGGTTTCTTCCTTCTCTGAGGAAGCTAGTGATAAAGTATATAATTGAGTGATATTAGGGTGCCAAATTTGTTGAAATTCGGAACTGAAAATATGTGACAATTCTGCAAAAGACCTCGGGTATTCAATGCAATTTGTGTCAGCCAAAAATAAACTTAAGACTCGTTCATCCGATTGTTCTTGAATTCCTCTTGAATTCAAGTGTTAATAGGGGTCTGATGCAATCTTCCTCTCCATAAGGGTTTTCTAACCAAACAGGTATTTCTTGTGCCAGTTGGGCAGGAGGGAAGAGAACAAGTTTTTGGCTATGTGTGCCATTGGATATAGTCATCTCACCAGACCGACAGCTGATAAAGGAATCTGTTGTGGCCAGTCAAGGGTGTCCAAGAACCACAGGGTGTCCTGGTTTGGAGGATGATTTAGAATAGATGACTAAAAAGTCTACTGGATATTCCCAAGAAGCTAGAGTGACTGTGACATCATCTAGACTTCCTGCAGAGCTAATGACTGACTTATATGCCAACTCTATCATGGTTTGGGTTAGTCTTAACTGGTTGATTTGGAGCTTTTGCATAGTTTCAAAAGGCATTACATTAATTGTTGCACCCAAATCAATGAGTGTGTTTGGTAGAGAAATACCATTAATTTCAACAGTGACTATTGGGTTTCCAGGGTCATTATATTTGTATGGCATTTCAGAAATAAATTCAGATAATTGTCCCACCACCTGAACAAGGGGAGGTTCCTTATTCTTCCTTCCTAGTTTCTTAATGCAAATATCCCTTATGATTTTGGCGTATATGGGGATATCCTTAATGGCTTGCAATAGAGGTATTTTTATACATACATTTTGTAATTCATCTTCTATATCTCTATGCAAGGGTGGGTCAGGTTTCTTCACTAATAGTATTTTGGGGTAGGGTGGGAGATTAACTTGTTGGGGTACTTGTACAGACTGAGAAGTGATTGGAATAGGAGGGGAGGTCTCTTCTTCTGCAAGGGTGGTTTGAGTGTTTTCTTCCTCAGAATGATTATCATTTTCTTCCTGAATTACTACTGCAGGATTTGATTGGTCTACAACTTTCCCCAATCGTAGTTGAATTTCATAGGTGGGAAAGGTTTGAACTTATGTATTTTGCACCAGGTGGGTGGTTCGATTATTGGGGTTAGGGATTGGCTAGGTAGGGATTGTTGTTGGTTTCGAAGGGTTGTGGGAAGCTTGGTTTCACTATTGATTGGCATTTATAGGTGGTTGTTGCTACTAGTTAGGGTTCAAGGGGGTTGTAAATTTCTATTGTATAGGAGGTGGGAGTAAATCTTGCATCTGTGGTGGGTTGAATCCAGGTAGTAATTGGGAAATGTTTGCAGGGTACTGTGGATATGTAGGGTAAGAGGGATTTCCATACACAGGTCCCCTCCAACCTTGTTGCCAAGGTTGAGTTTGAGCTTGTTGAGGTGTCCATTGTGGATAGGTCATTAGGGAAGGACCCCATTGTTGTTGTTGATATTGTGCATTGGGGTCATAAATTGTATTGGGGTTTTGGGCTCTCCAAGGTCTTCTAGAAGGATATGGTTATTCTCGCGAGACTCCTCCTCCCCTATATATGGCTTGTAGCTCAAGAAAAGTTAGACACTCATATGTGGGGTGTTTTAGTGTACATAGGCCACAGATTTCTATGACATTTAATGGGCATTCTTTCTCACTGTGCTTCTTTCGACATCTATGACAAAATATTTCTAAAGCAACCTCTTCTTCTTGTTTCTTTTTCAGTTTTAGAGTATCTAACTGGTTATTGATTGTGCTCAAGATGTATGTTTTAATGTTCTCCAATAAGTTTCCTAACTCAGTTCTGGTGACAGTCCCTAAGCTTTGTTTTGTATTTCTGCTAAAAGGATCTCTTGGTCCTTTGCCTGTTTTAGCTTGTCCTCTTGAGTATCTTCTACAGTATTCTGCAATCTCTCCAAAAAGGATTTTAGTGTACATCTCTTGAACTCAACAAGTTTAAAACTTCTATGTAGTAATCTCTAAGACCTTTCAAGAATATAGTTCTTACTACAGCTGGGTCTGTGGTGAATAGTTCTGATTTATGATAGTTGTATAAGAACCTTTCTAAGTAGTCTTCAGGGATTTCATCTTCTATTTGCTGCATTTTAAAAATGTCATTTTTAGCATTATCCTTAAAATAGTCTTGGTATTTCCGTAAAAATGTGTCTTTCATCTGATCCCAAGAGAGGATTGTATTTTCTCCTAATCTCATGAACCATCTTAAGGTTGAATCTTTCATTGTAGCAGGAAAGAGCTTAAGTTTTTGGGCATTTTCTGAGTAGTTATAGCTTCTACATAATATGTCAAACTTGAATAAAAATAAATCTGTATCTTCAGTTGACATACCTCTGAAAGTGGGTAACAATGATAGTGGGATATTTTTCATGCTGATGTTCCTGGAAATATCCAAGATTGGAAACCCAAAAGTCTCAGTCTTTGTGGCTGCATTTCCTTCTTATTCTGCTATTCCACTGATAGATGGTTCAGACACTAGATTTTCTGTGTCTCCTAAATGTTCAGCAGATTCACGTTCTACCCGCCCCAATGTTGATTCTTCCATTTTAGGTTCTCCTTATGGAGCCTCGCTGGCTCCCCTTGAATTTTCTCCCAGAGGAATTTTTCCTGCACCAGTGTCAGTTGGATTAGTGGGGGGGGTTGTTTTTGAATCTTTAGAGCTTACAAATCTACCCTTGTTATCTCTATATCTATGCATAAAATGGAAATTTGATTCTTAACTGAATTGAAATCCTAATTCTATCTAGAAGGTAAGAAGGCAACCTGGCTTCAGAGAACCCCACTCTAGTGGCCATGTGGATCTTCACTCACGTCTTAAACATGTTATCCTCCTTCCTCAAGTAGCCCTTAAAAGCATTCAAAATTTATGCAAACAATCTAAGCTAAAAATCACTTCCTACCGTTTGCAACTCCCCGGCAATGACGCCAAAATGTTGTGATGCTTATATGTTTATTATAATTCACTCATTAATTATCAATCCAGGATTCATAATCAACAGAGTTACAAGACACCAGTAAGAAAGGTAATTCTAATGTCATGAGTATAGAACTATTCTAGATTATGTATGCTGGAAACAAAACAAACTAGCAAACTGAAATACACTTTGGTTGTCTTTCACAGAGAGGCTATCTACTCCATTATGGCACATGCAAGTATGAGATGGATTTATTTTGATAGATCAACTCTGCTATCTAACCCAGAGAACCAACTATGCAACCACACTTCTGAAAGGGAAATCACACATCAATCATCAAGACATAGCATGGGTAGTTCAATAGTCAATACACTGAGTATGATGTGGTACACAATGTGTTGTTGTGAGCTTCACTAGTTCTCCTTCAAATATTTCTTGCTTCTCATGCCAACATTCATGTCTATGAAACAAAATCAAATTCATAAAAACAAAGCATATGAAAAATAGAGTGAGTAAAAATCTCTAAGTGATCATATAATTGAAATCCTAGTCTAAACTATATTGTTATCATCTAAAAGAATTAAAGCTTCAACTAATCTAACATTTACACTATTTAAAGAAAATGCTAATACTAATCTATGAAGGTGCTAACCTTTGTTGGGCGGTGGGCCCTTGCCGCTTCAACAGGTCAACGACTGGAGTCTACAATAAGCTTGCTTTCAACCCACACATTACTCTCACTCAAAATTCAAAACATAGAATCAAACTATGCTAACAACTTAACTCACATTCAATCATAGACGATCAAGACATGGAGGTAAATGGAATCCTTCTATTAAACTTCACCTAGAATATGTTCTACAATATATAACATTGCTTCACATGTTGTATTATGCTAACTCTCTACTACCTCCACCATCCTTGCCATGACTATTTAAATAGTCTTAGTCGTGAAATACAAGGAGGTGAAATTGTTTGCAAATCAGTCAATTGTTAAATTTAATTATTCAGTTACATATTTTAAGCTTCATCCTCCTGACACGAAGTGCATGAAGATGAAGCAACAACAAACTATCCTAACATAGCCTTGCTAAAGCATTTATGATTCAATAAACATCCAACAATTGTCTTGGGCACGATCTAGAGCTAAACTTGGTACATTCGGCTCCCTGTATTGGTACCGGATCATGACAGGTAGATGGTAGTGGATCCAAACAGTGCACAAATGGTGGTACTGGATCACAACAGTCTACGACCATTGGTACTGGATCGCGACAGGTGAGATTCAGTACCGGATTCAGACAGTGGCAGTCTGGTGCACAAGTACCAGATAGTTGAGCTGGTACAGGAAGGCTGAACTTATGTAGAGGTCAAAGATTATACATGGCAAATTGAAGCATTAGTACATGAAACATTTAATTTCCTAGCTCAATAAACCACAAAAATGCATGAATTAATTATACTTTACCTTATGACCTTATCAATGGCTAATGGTAGTATTCTTTTTCATTTACCCAAGCTTAGGTAAGCCAAAAAGGTATAGATGAGGAGTATAATAGGGTAGTGGGGATGTCAATTTAGGGTCTCAACGGGGTTCTTAAAATAATTTACACCTATTTTATTTACAGTTGAATCCTCTTCTTTTGACTCTTCAAATAGGTTGGCCATGGTAGAAAGTTTACCTTCCATAAAGTTTTTGAGATGCTTTTGTTGTTTTGGGATGGAAACCATGTAAAAAGGAGTAGCATCGACTTTGATATTAGCCAATTGGTTAAGGATGTTATACTTAGAAGAGGGAATATGAGCTTGGGGTGGAAGAAGTACGACGAGAGTCATATTTTCCCTTGGTAGCGTAAGATTTATTCCTAGTATTGATTATCATAACATCATCTGGTTCAACCCAATCTAAAATAATGATTGTGGTATCGGGCCTTTTGCCAAATATCTTATCTCTGGCATTCTTCTTAACTTCGCAATTACTTTCTTCATGATTTTCTTCACAGAAGTTACACCAACTACGATACATAATGGCCTTTGGATGAAAAATTTTTTCGTTAGTATTCCTAAAAGGTGCTAAGGAAGAAGAAGATGCCCCATGGGTAGATGATGACACATTTCCCTTCCGTTCATAGGCTATCATATTATTATTCATATCTTGCATGAGTTGTAGGAGGGAAAACATATATGTTTTCTTGACCAAGTCTCCTTTAGGGAGACCTGTTCTTTCAAGTTTCTCCTCATATTCTAGGCAAGTATGAAGAGTGGAACCAATAGTGTCAATAGCCTTCTCTTAAAGTCTATGACGATAAGGAGAAGGTAATGCATTAGAATCATGCATGAAAGCATCCTGATTTTGAGGGAGAATTAGTCCAGGAATTTGATTATATAATTTTGTGAAGCAAAGGTTAAAAGACTTAATGGTTTCACCATATTTATAGAAAATATTGTTGTATTCCCTCAATTTCTCAGCCCGACTCATCGATTGTCCATAAGTGGACTTGAACCAATAAAACAACTCTTCCCAAGTGGAAAGAATTTTGGGAGGGAGATCAAAAAAAAATTCTACAGCTTTCCCTTTGAGGGAGTTTACAAATAGACGCATGCAAGTGTCATTATCATTAACCCCTATATTATGACAAGCATTAGAAAAATCCACCAGGTGTTCATTTGTAGTAACGATATTATTTCCCGAAAACCTAGGTAAATTATCCTTGAACTTTGGTAATGGGTGGGTGGCAGGCTCCAGATTCAAGAGAGAAGATAAATTCCATGGGGTGCTAGTAGAATCTTCCTCGAATTGGAAAATACCATATTTATTTTTAAATTTAGTAGGATTGGTAGTGGATTGAATAGGGACTTGATGACTATATATACTACCAATTACCGATGAAGCAGAATGTTGCGAGGAGGAGGCACCTCTGGTTCCACTACCACTACCCACGGTTGAAGGTGATAGGTATGGGTGACGAAGGTGAACTAGAAGAATCAAATGACATTTTCCTTAGAGCACTTTCTTGTGTTGATAAAACAATTTTCATCCTTCCTATTTCAAAACTAGGAGTAGCTTTAGGGGACAATTCTCTTCTACTTCGAGAGATGCGAGGATTATATGACATGAAAATAAAAACAATAGAGGTAGGAAAAGGGAGGTTACTATTGATTTATGGGATTCCTTTTCATGGCTTCCCAACGTTCACAGATACTTATGTCCCTTTCAATTATTTCCCAAGAGCGTTCAACTTCAACGCAAGTACTAGTCGTTCCTAAAATAGTGTTGAATAAGGTCAATGCAATGCTAGTTTGGTCATCAAGACCATTTCCAATATTGGGTTGTCTTGTAACAGGTACTATCATGGAAAAAATCAGTCAAGGAGTATTCAGATAAATCTTAAAATAAAAGACAATCATGATATAATCAACCAAAGATATATGGAACATCTCCCCAATATGGTCGCCAAATAAATGTTGAGGAAAAGGTATGGAAAACCATACTCAATCATTTTCAAATCTTTTCGGGATAAGTAAATATAGTTGGGAATGTCACCCGGGGTTTATAGCCTTAAGAAAATCACGTAATCAACGGGTATTAAGTACAAGGGATCAAAGTTGGTTTTTATATATTATATATAACAGTGAAAAAGAAATAAACTTAAATAAAATTTACATTAATGTGTATAGAAATTACAAGAATGTGTACATGGAGATAAAAGAAAAAAAGTGAACCAGATCATTACAATACATGTGTGAGAGTGAAACAACAATATTTATTTTATATTTATTTCATTTTGAGATACAAAACTGAGTTCTCTTTACAAACCCCCATGAGGGTATGGACCAAATTCATATTTAGAATCCTTCGATGGAAAATCATGGCCGAAATAATAGGGGCAATGGAAATTGGAATAGAGGGCCTAGAAGGCCCAGATTCTCAATAGATTTCGATGTAGATCCTCAAGAGTTAAACCAGCTCCTTCAAGTTGGATTTTTCAATTGGATTGGACAAGGGGTAATCCAACCTAGACCAGAGAGGCCTCCCTTCCAACCCCAGCATGTTCCTGGTATCCATGTGCCCCCTCGTGTTTCTTTGCAACCTGAAGTTCTCGAGAATGACGGATGGAAAGAGATTGTTCACCCATCAGTCTCCCACCATCGTGGTTGGCCAAATTTGTTGTTACCTCCTCCTCCTCCACCTGTTAACCCAAATGTCCAAATTGCTCCTGCACACTCAACTGTACAGTCCTCCCACGTAAGAAAAATACTCAAAACTGAAGCCAACCACATGCATGAAAAAGGAAAAGTATATGTTTCCCCCTCCTCTCCTTCAAGTGATTCAGCCAAGTCATTATCATCTTGTATGCACTTGAGAGATGATTGTTCCCATGTCATTAGCGATATCAAGCTTCAAGGTTCCACCCAAACTAAGGCCAATTTAGGGAAGTCAAAATGGGATAGCAGCAACAAAGGAAAAATTGTCTCTCAAAGTGAAAAATATGGTTTTTGATTATGTTTTATTATTGATTTATTGAGGACAGTGGACTATTGAAGGTACTAGCGAGAAAAACTCCCCTTTAACTACACCAGAGTTCAGAATGTAGGTAGAGCAAATAACCGTCTAAAATCTAATTAATTATCAATACTACCCCAAACATACCAAAACTAATATAAATAAAGAAAAGAGAAGAGATCGGTAACTATACCTCTAATCCCAAGTCTGGTGATTATCTCCTTGCGCTTGGAAGTTCCGCTGACTGCACACCTCCTCCCAGGGTTGACCTGCATCTTAAGATTGACAAACAGAGAACTACAAGCATGTTATTCCATATATAAGTTAGGGTTATATGTTATAGTGTCAAGCATAAATCAATAAAATTATTCAAGACACCATCATTTGGGACAGGAAAATGTAATTTTTTTATTCATAACATGAAGATTATACATTTACAATCTAAGTCAGCCATCATTTCGCGAACCTGGTTCGGACTCCTCTTCACCATGCTCCAAGTGCACCTTGTATGAACTTCTTCTCTCAACCTTTTGATCTCTTCTATGGAAGTGAATGGGTTAAATGGAGGAAGAAGGGGCTAATGAGGAAATGTTGAGGCAATTTCTCACAAAATGCAGCAATATCTTGGGCAAGGAGGGGAAGTGAAATCGGGTAGAATTTAATTGTTCTTATACTTAGATGTGAAATGAGACCTCAACAAATCCTTTTATATAACAAAAGCATGGTTATTTGGTTGGGTGGTGGGCTATAGCAGGTGGATTAGTTGGGAAACTACCAATAGCCCATCAATTTCAACGAATTTCTTGCAACTTTTTATTTTTTGCAACTTTTCATTTTTTGCAAGTATACGTGGGATGTTATAGTGAAGCATGTGTATGTACACGAGTTTTAGTGGTGTAGCAAGCGTATGTACGTAGGCAGTAATGGTGCAAGGTGCGTACATCTTCTAAAAAATGGTTTTTTAAGAAGAGCTACTTAGCAGTGCTTTGGGAAAAAATGCAAGAGGGCCAAGGCCATGTATGCATGTGTAGAGCAATTTAGGGTTACAATAGAAGGTTTTGAACAACAAACTATTTTTGGATATTTTGGATATTGTATGTTTGGATATATTTGAAATATCATTGACATTTAAATTTCAAATTATGGAATTGATTATGGGAGCCACAAGGAAGGAGGTGTTTGATTGATTGTCTAATTATGTTTATTTTGGTTAACAAATTAAAGGGAGTCACAAGGGGTCCCACCTACTAGTTATTATTTATTAAAAGACCCTTATTATTATTATTATTAATTCTTCCCCTAAACTAAAAGTTAGTTGAGTTTTAGTTAACTTAACTAAAAGAGGTAGTTAAACTACTTCAACTAATTTGGAATGCATAAAATTGAAATGAGAAGGAAGAACAAGGGGAATATAGAAGTAGAAAGCATACTAAGGTTTGCTCTTGAGTTTTATTTGAGATAGTTCAGTTTTCATTCATTCTTCAATTCATTAAAAGTCTAATTCACCTTTATGACAGCAGGGTCCTATTATAGACAGCAAGGTTCAAGGTTGAACAGTATCATTCAGATGCTTGTTTCAGAGGTGTTGATCTATCTTTGATAGTCTGTGTAGACATGTCTGTTTATAAATTAAATTTCATGATTGATAAAGAATATTGTGCAGAGTCAAGTGGGCAGTAGTCTGTGGCAAGCTGATCTAGAGTTCAGTTTTTACTTCTTGTCAGAGTCCTTTTGTATGGTTTTCATCAGGGATATCTAAGTTTGACCTTGGTCCATGCCCCCTACAAGGATTTTTTTAAAGAGAACGATTCTTTTGATTTCTTGGAATGAAATAAATTGATTTCTATTATGTCTCGTCTGTGTTAATATGTGACTTGATATTTTTGTTTTTGATCTCCACATTTACTTTTGCAATCTGTTATATTCAAAAAATTATATAAAAATGTTATATTTTGAAACAATGTTTTATTTTAAAAAACCATCCTAAGCCCTTGTAACTGATACTTGTGGATTGGGAAACACTTTTTGTGGCTATAATTAACATAGGGTAATATTCCCAGCTATCTTGCCTTAGCCAAGCAAGATTCGAAAATGCTTGAGTAAGATAAATTCATATATTTTCCTCAACAGTGACCTTCCAAACCTTATCTATAAATATGGATATACAACCTTCACTTTCCAACTGCCCAGTTGAAATTAGATTTTTCCTTAGATCTGGAACATGTCTTACCTCTTTCAACAACCATTGGTTTTCATTGCTTTGCTTTATTTTTACCTTTCCCATTCCAACAATTTTGCATGGTGCATCATCACCCAAATGAACCTATCCAAAATCACCTTGAACATAATTTAGAAAATGTTTCCTATGGGATGTGGCATGAAATGAAGCCCCTGAATCTACTACCTAAGACTCAGAAATATTATCTACGGAAGAATCAAAGAAGCTTGTAACACATCACATGTTACATTTGCTTCCTGATTTTTCTCTCGATGTCCATCTCTTTGTTTATTTGGAACTCTCTAGTCTTTCTTCAGATGTCCTTTCTTCCCACAATTCCAGCACTCTATCTTTCCTAGTCTAGATTTGAATCTGGCCTTCCTAAAATTCCCATGGTTCCCTAAGCCCTTTCCTCTATCATTTTTTCTTCCCCTATTCTCCATGTTCAACGCATTACCTGATGTCTCACCTATGCTTTTCCATCACATTTCCTCACTAACGATAACACCAACAACATCATCAAATTTTAAAGTATTTGAACCAGAGACAGAGTTACTTAAAGCCATGACCAAGTTGTTCCAGCTTTCTGGAAATGAGCACAATATTAGAAGATCCCTGACCTCATCATCAAATTCCACTTTTACATAACTTAGTTGATTAGTAACTGTATTAAATTCATTTAAATTATCTGCAACAGACCCACCTTCTGACATCTTCATATTAAATAATCTCTTCATTAGAAATACCTTATTGGACGTTGATGGTTTTTCATACAGTTTAGCAAATGCATCCATCATCTCCTTCATTGTCTTTTCTTTCGAAATATTGAAAGCCACCAATGCAGCTAGGCTAAGTTGTATCATTCCTAGTGCCTTTCTATCAAGAACCTCCCATTCTTCGTCCTTCATGGCCGTTGGCTTCTTTTTTATTCCACCCAATGGTAGGAATAGATCCTTTTGATATAAATAATCTTCCATTTGCATCTTCCATAACTGGTAGTTTTGGTCATTCAATTTCTTGACCCTAAAATTTTTGTCTTTCGCCATTGCTCCCACTCGAACTAGGAACCCTCTTTTCCTACGCGTTACCTTTCACTCTAATACCAGTTGTTAGAAAAAAAGGATCGTGGAGAAATAAAATAAAACAAATGCGGAAATAAAACACAGAAGATACACAATAAAATAGAGACACATATATATGTGGTTCACCCACTGTGGGCTATGTCCACCAGAGAAATTTCCAGGTCCTTCCTTTATTACTATCCAGCAAATGAAGGGATACAACCTACATCACACTCAGTGTAACTTCCTCTTTTTTCTCTCACAATATCCTCTCTCATAATACAATATTCGCCATGATCCATAGCCACAATACGTTTCCATCATAAAAGAGGGTTGACTTCTAGGGGAAAAAACCCTACCATAACTTCTACCGTTAGATATGTGACCTTATAATGAATGGTCCAGATTTACAATGTACATTTACAAGGCAATTTTTCCTTCGGGGTCTTTTCCCCAGACCCTACAAAGAGGGTAACCCCCCTCTGCACTCCCCCGCGTGGAGTCGTGTACATTCTTTTGGGGTATAAGCACGACTGAAAACAAATACCTATGAATCAGGAAGATAATCAGGCTCCACAACCAACAACCCATTACCGTGTCATGGTCCCCCTAACCATAGCATCCATGGCCTGAAATCTTTGCTCTATGGGAATGGTTCTCTCCATATACTCCAGGAATGTCTCCATCGACCCTATTCCATCAAACTACAGGACATCGAAAATTTCAGACCCAATCCATCGCACTGATTTCGTGATTTGTTTGCATCTATAGTTGGACACTTTGTACAGTTTATTATACCATCTATCTAGGGAATCGTCAGAATATATGTCATAAGATTTGACACTCCTCCAGCTTAGTTCTCCATCTACGGTGGGTTTTATGTAGTCCTCCCTAGGCCACATGACCTTGTAAATATTTTCAACTCCCAAGCTTTGTGCATCCTCATGTACGGGCTCATTGTAGTTGTCTCCCTCATGTGGGTCCAGTGGCGTGACCACATGTAGGGTGTTTGTTTTTAAGTACATTTGTCTCTTCTTCAAGTTTAACACTGCATAATTTTCAAAGGCCTAGTCAATTCCCAACAATGCATGTCATGGATTAGACTCGTCCATGATCTCGATGACTTGAAAGTTGAACTTTTTTTTCACTCCTTTGATGTTGACCTCTACTTGCTCCAGCCGACCTATGGGATATATCTTGTATTGATTGGCTAACCAGAGTTGGATGGGCGATTAGACCAACTTCAGTTTACCCATCACTTCCCAATACTTCTTGGGTAAAATGTTCACGTTGAACCCCAGGTCCAATATGAATCCATCCATATTGTACCCACCAAGCTCTGTTGTCATCTTGAATTGTCGGCCAGTGCACTTTTTCTTGTTGACCTGGTAGACATCCCTCTCTGGTAGCGAAGTTGATATGGTGGTCTCATCTCCTTGTTATTTCATGCAAGCAGTTAACATCTGGGTCAACTTACTTGCAGCTTCTAGATATTTAAGAAAGCACAGACAATAGTGTAAGAAGGTATTGACTTGATCCTCGGCTTCTGCTAGACAACCTAGGTCACACAAGGCTTCTACGCATGTTTTTCATTGCAACTCCTCTCGACGTTATTCTTCATAATCCTTTTTCTCAGCGCGTCAAAGTGTAGTTTGTATTTATGTTTCTATCGATATTTGGGTTGTGCATTTAATTTTCTCACTCACACAAGCCTCCTCCAAAGGTCTGTGTATCACATGATGTAGTTCTTCACATGCGTGAGCTTCTTCCAATGACCTCTGTTTCGCTCACTGCACTTCCTTGTGGATTTTTTCTTTCTCTAGGAACCTCTGTGTTTCTCTCTACACTTCCTCTAGGCTCCAGACCTCTTCAAGATACCTTTGTGTCACACGTTGTAGCTCCTCACGCGCTCTTTCTTCCTCAAGGGCCCTCTACGCATCGCATAAAAACTGCTTATGTTAGGCAGCATCAAACTTAGGAGGGGGTTGGGGTGCCTTCCTCATCTTACCATTTAGTTATTGACCTGAGCCTTCACCATGCTCGAAGTCTGCCCCAGTCTTTTCCCCTCCACGGGTTATTACCCGAACGTCTCCTTCTCCATTCTTCTTTTTTTTGTGTGGCTCGGCATGCACCATGTTATAGTTACTCTTTTTATCCTCCCACTTCTTAATCAAGTCAGGAAAATCCTCGATTATGTGTTCAAAACTATAACAATAAGTGCATAACATGTGTGGCTTAGTGCAAAATCATGAGACATGACCAATCTCACTGCAATTGAAACAGGTGGGGGGTCTACTTCCTCCACCATATCCGCAGCTGCAACCACGCCCATATCCACCTCGTGGTGCTCCTTGATATCTGCCTCTGTCAATGCCACCACGTTCACCACCATTTTTCTCCTCTGGTACCCGGAAATCATCTCAAGGGTTGTCTTGCATTAACTGAAGGGAGCGGAAGCAATTGACATCATGGCCTACAAATTTACAAAACTCACATAATGGGGTGTGAATCATTGTTTAATATTTTTGTAATGTGGGACATCGTGGTGGCACATGGTCCCACTCCCTGCAAATATCAGACCATTCTAATTGTCCTGATGGAAATGGACTCGGCACGCTGGTCTCCACATAATTTGGAAGGACCAGGCACTTATCTCGATGATGCCCCTCTGAACAGCATGTAGTACACCATACATTCTCACACATGACTTTAATGTTGGCCATATCTTGTAGTTGTATTATTATGTTTCTCAGTTGCGACTAACTGCGCCAACCCGGTCGATGTCTCTACACCTCCAAGTGTGGCCTCTAATTGCATCACGATCTCGACTACCTTGGCCTAAGTCATCATCTTTTGTTGGGTGAGTGAGATTCAGATGTGGGGGAGTAATCCTGCAATGAACCACTCTATGTGTTGCACATCTTGGATCTGGAATGTCATCCTATCCAACAAGATTTTGAACCATTCGTCATAATATTAGATGGTTTCTCCTTCTTTCTACTTGATTTCCTTGATTTATGTAATGCATTGAGACTATGACTTTTTCTTTTGAAACTCCCGAAGCAAGTCCTGCTTGATCTCGGCCAGGGACCTCACCTATCTTGCTAGCGCAGTAGCCTTATATTTCATGAACCACATCCAGGTCCTATCCCTGAACGTAGTCTAGAGTTGTGTTGTTAGGTACCTAACCCCCACATAGGTAGAACAATATATTTGGATGTAATCAAGGTCAATATTAATAAGGCCTTGCAATAAAGTAGAATAAGTCGGATGTAAGAAGACCTAATAGAAGCTTCTGCTTCTAGAAGGATGTTCCTCTAGATGGTTCTTTTGATAAACATATTTAGTATAAATAGGCGTCGAGGGTATGAGAACCCTAGCTTGGATATTATTGTAATAGGGTTCTTCTCGACTGGAGGTTTCCCCCTCGAAGAGGCCCCTGAACATTGCTCTCAGAATCAAAGTGCTCTTTCTGGTGTTATTTTGATATCATTTCAGTGTTATTGTGGTGTTATTCTAGTTATATTATTGTTTATCTGCCATTTCTAGCATTGTATTTATGTTCTGCATACTTTTTATATCTGGAATATTACAAGTGGTATCAGAGCACTTTCCTTGGTAGAAATTGTGGGTTAATTTTTTTTTAGGGTAGAGACATATTCTAGCATCTTTAAACCACAAAGATTTTTCATTACGTGCATAAACCCGCGGTTGAGGGATTCATACACGTAGGAAATACAAGTGGTACTTAAGCGCACATATATTGTCTACCCTTGTAACCCATGTTGGTACCCCTTCGAGTGGTAGTGCATTAGATAGCACATATGTACGAATCGACCTAGATTTCTTCAAGCCCTCTTTAGATAAATCGATCGGCCACCTGACTGTTATAGTGCCACTGAGAACAGCACTCGGGAAGATACTCTCTAGTACCTGGGTAGTTGGGTAGTACGGATAAGGGCATGGTCTAGCCTCCTTAGTTGGTGCCCTGAGATATTGGTCCAAGTACTATTGTTGGACCTCGCATGTGTATCAGAGAGCTATAGCACAGGGCAAACCCTTGTCTGTAGAACCCTTGAATACCTAACCCTTGGGGACGGAAACAAAAAAATTAAAATAGACAAGATCTATTGTTGTGCAACTGTGTTCGGGTTGCCAAATCACTACACATTTCTTCCTAGTTAATAATTTGGGCATTTCATCACTACAGTATTCTTCAGACCGAAGTATAACTCAATAGGTGTTAAAAAAATAAAATAAAAACTCTGAAAAAAATTTTACCATTATTTGAGACCTATTCCATTGGATTTATCTGTTCTCCCTTATCACATTCATACATATCATTTTTCAACAAAATTTTTGACCCCACCCACCTCTTTTTGGTTCCCTCTTCATCATGGCCCATACTCATAGCCAAGACTTGGAAGCTCGCTTCAATACCTTGCAATATAATTTCACAGAGACCCAACAAGAAGTGAAACATCTCAGTGCCAATGTTATCGCCCTCAATACAAACATGCAGTGCTCCATCGTCGCCTCAATTGAGGAACTCAAACAAGATATGACTACCCATCTTGAATCTGTTGTTTCGATGATCTACACCAAGTTGCATATCCCTGAAGATAACCCTTTATCTAACCCACCTCCACATACTGAAGCTGAAACTTCCTCTCATTCCCATAATTTTCAGCACCATCACTTTCAGCGTGACCTACACCTTTTGCAGGTGGATGTGAACAAATTTGATGGCTTGGATCCCACTGGTTGGGTAACCCAAATGGAATGTTATTTATCTTTATACGGCATTACAGATCACTTAGCCAAACTCAGGTATGGTGTTCTCCATCTAGATCAAGAATGTTGGCAATGGTGGCAATGGAGAAAAAACTTCTCGTCAAGGGTATATTGCTTGGACACACTTTGTTGCAGAGATTTATGAACGCTTTGACATTGACACCAACCATTTAGGTTGTTTGAAAAGGTGAAACAATCCAAAACAGTGGAAGACTTTATAGCTACTTTTGAGTGCCTGGCTTTTCGAACATAGGGCATGTCTAATTCCTTTTTCCGAGAATTTTTTATTAGTGGCCTCAAGGATAAGATTCATGCCCATGTCCTCATGGCTCGTCCTCAGAGTTGGGTGGAGGCTACTAAAAGAGCTAAAGAAGCACATTAGGTTGTATCTTCTCAAAATTGGAAATCCTCCTTTATTCCTCGCACTAAACCAATAAATCCCACTACCCCCTCTTCTCCACTAAAAATCCAAAAATTGACCAGGGCCGAAATGGTTGAACGCCAACTCAGAGGCCTTTGTTATAATTGTGATGAAAAATATTTACCGGGCCACAAGTGTAAGGAACAAAATATTTTGATGGTGATCTCGGAGGATATTTCGGAAGAAGATGTTGAAACTCCCCTTATGTCTAAGTCACCTGAAACCACTGACATAACCCCTCCCTCAGACCCTCCCGAAGTAGAATCGGTCATTTCCCTAACTTCTCTCACTGGCTTCTCTGCTCCCCAAACCCTCAAGCTAATCAGTTACATCAAGCATAGGAAGGTCATCATTCTTTTTGATAGTGGAAGCACCCATAATTTTATTCGTCACATTGCCCAAGAAACTCATTGTTATATCCATCCAGTCAATAATTTTCAAATCATGATTGTCAATGGCGGCTCCATGAAATGTGGAGGGCATTGTGAAAATGTGTGCCTCCAAATTGGTGACTACCACCTAAAATCTCATATGTTTTCTATCGACATGGGCAGTTGTGACATTGTGTTGGGTGTAGACTGTCTAAGGACTTTGGGTCCCATTCTCATGGATTTCAAGGAATTAACCATGCAATTTGACCAGGAGGGCCAACCATATAAGTTCTAAGGCATCACCGTCAGTTCACCTGAGATCATTAGTTCCCATTGCAAAGAAAAGCTGCTCAAAAAAGGTCATTCTAGCGTTATTTCCCAACTCCATGCCATACAAGCAACTGAGACACCCTCGGTGATGCGAGACCTCCAATCCATCCTCTCTAAACATCAAGTGGTATTTTCCTCTCCCTAGGGACTCCCTCTTTCCCATAGTGTTCATGATCATTCCATTCCCCTTGTACCAGGAAGCCTTCCTCCCATTATTCATCCCTATCATCACCCATTTTCCCAAAAAAATGAAATTGAGAAAATGGTTCAAGAACACCTTAACACAGGCGTTATCCGCCCTATTACGAGCCCCTACTCTTCTCCTATGGTCATGGTCCTAAAGAAAGAAGGTTCTTGGCGAATGTGTCCTGACTTTCGTGCCCTCAACAAACTCACCAATAAAGACAAATTTCTCATTCCTGTCATTGATGACCTCTTGGATGAATTGAGTGGCGCCCAGTTCTTTACTAAAATTGATCTTTGTTCTGGCTACAACTAGATACGTATGAAAGAGACAGACATTCCTAAGACTGACTTTAGAACTCATGAGGGCCACTATGAGTTTTTGGTCATGCCCTTTGGCTTCTGTAATGGCCCCTCCACCTTCCAAAGCCTCATGAATCATGTATTTCGTCCTTTTCTCTGTCATTTTGTCTTAGTTTTCTTTAATGATATCCTCATCTATAGCAAAACCTAGACAGACCATCTTGCTCATGTGGATTGAGTTATCCATCTACTCTCTCAGCACCAACTTTTCCTGAAACAGTCTAAATGTGCTTTTGGCACTTCAGAAGTCGAGTACTTGGGTCATCTAGTTGGCAAGGATGGCATTGGGGTGGATCCTAAAAAAATTGAAGATATGCAAGATTGGTCTCACCCAAAGACTCTCAAAAGCTTGCGTGGATTTCTGGGCTTAACAGGTTATTATCGCAAGTTTGTTAAGAATTGTGGAAAGATTGCAACACCTCTCACTGCACTCCTAAAAAAGAACTCTTCACTTGGACTCCAGCAGTTGCTCAAGATTTTCAAACCTTGAAGATGTCCATGTGCACAACTCCAGTCCTGGCCCTTCCTGATTTCAAAAAGACCTTTGTCCTAGAATGTGATTCTTCAGGGAAAGGAATTGTCGTTGTCCTTATGCAAGAGGGTCGGCCTTTAGCCTTTACCAACAAGTAATTGTCTGAACGAAATCTGGGCAAATCAATCTATGAAAGGAAATGTTGGATATTTTGCATGTCGTTGATCTAGGTGCCCTTACCTATTGGGGCAACGCTTCTAAATTAAGACAGACCATCAAAGCCTCGAGTATTTTCTGGAACAATGCATTTCCTCCCCAGAGAAACAAAAATGGGTGACTAAGCTCTTTGGATATGATTATGAGATCATTTACAAGAAAGGAAAAGACAATGTGGTTGTGGATGCACTTTCCCGAAAATATGAAGATGAAGGATCCCTTTTCTCTCTCTCCTTCATTGTACTAGATTGGCTCCAAGCCTTTCTCTAGGAATGGCTACATGATCCCAAAAGTTCACATCTAATACAAAAATTGCAGTCCAATTCTCTAGTTTCCCCAGGGTACTCTTGGCTCCATGATGAGATTCGGTACAAAGGCCATTTGTATTTAAGTAAACAATCAAAACTTGAATCCATGATACTTTCTAAGATTCATGCTACACCCACAGCTGGGCACTCCGGGTTTACCAAAACCTATGACAGGGTCAAACGTTCTTTTTATTGGGATGGTATGAAACAAGAAATTCATAATTTTGTCGTTGAATGTGATGTATGTCAACGCAACAAGGGAGAAACAGTCAAATCTCCTGGCACACTACAACCACTTTCGATTCCACCTGCTATTTGGAGGGATATCTATATGGATTTTATTACAGTCTTACCCAAATCGGGAAATAAATCAGTCATCATGGTGGTTGTTGATTGCCTTTCCAAGTGTGCTCATTTTTGTGCTCTTCAACACCCATTTACAGCATCCACGGTGGCTCAAATTTTCATGGATCAGGTCTTCAAGCTTCATGGCATGCCACATTCTATTGTTTATGATCGCGACCCAACTTTCACCAGTAATTTTTGGCAAGAACTGTTCAAGCTACAAGGCACCCAATTGGATCTCGGCACAGCTGAAGTTGTCAACAAGTGTTTGGAAACATATTTGAGGTGTTTTGCATCGGAAAAGAAAAATCAGTGGGCTCAATGGTTACCCCTAGTTGAATGGTGGTACAACATTTTGTTAATGTTTAATACATTATTATAGTTGTTTGCATTTCATTAGATAACAATAGNTAATCCAAGATCACTGAGAAATACACAATCACAAGAGACACAACATTTATCCTGGGAAACCCTCTAGGGGAAGAAAACCCAGCAAAACTTCCTTAATATAGATAGCCAATACAATGCCAAGAGATCTCTTAAACTAATACAGAAAGTCCTCTCCTAGATATGCGCATCTCTCTCTCTCCTTCTTCTCCAGCAGCAGATCTGAAACTTGTCTCTCAATGAGAAAGTGAAGTGAGTTGTGTGTCTAAGTGAGGCGCTAGCCTCCTTATTTATATTAGGCTGGCACATGTGAAGTGTCTCTTCACTGGTAGGGCCAACTTCTCCCACTGGGTGGTTATAACCACCTTAATTACATTCTGAGGCCTCTTTAATATCTGTTGGGGCTGACTTCTTATTCTGCCTATTATAATTAACATTTGACCAATCCGCAAAAGGGGATTTGGTCCTATTACAATAGCCGACAAGATCAATCTACAATGGGGATTGATATAATGAATA
>JASDQU010585658.1:43492-55071 GCA_032191745.1 Picea mariana | reverse complement strand
ACTTTGGACTTACTGTGCTCAAGAAGAATCAAGGATCAGTGCAAAATAGAAACCCCAAAAGAAGTACGATGATCAAGCCTTTACAAAAAGATTCAACAATTTCAGGAACAAAAGGAAGTTTGGTTCAAGGAGGAAACCGAATCGAGAAAAAGACATTTCAGAAGTTCAATGCTTCAACTGTCGAAAGTATGGCCACTACAAAAATCATTCTCTCGAGCTAAAGAAAAGGAAGGAGAAACACGAAGCATCAGTTGTCAAAGAAAAGGAACCTACAAAGAAGATTAAGTAGGTTGAAAGAGACTTCTTCTTCTGAAGGTAACAATACTCTTCTTATTCCTTGTACATATATTGTTTGCATTGTCTCTGTACATATCTTGTATATCTATCTCTTGGAAGATAATGTGTTCCAAAAATAACTATACCGATGGAATAACAACAAGATAAGGATTGATATAATTGGATAATACATGAAAGAATGAAATGCATCATCATGTGGAAACTATTGCAAGATAAGTCGAATAAATCATGAAGAGACTTAGAAGAAGAAAAAACAAAAAGAAGTCAACAATCAAGAGGAAATTGGATAAAGACTTATGTGGTTTTGTATAAGACAACAAGATTGAAGCATGGACTCTGTTAGACAGAGAGAACCAATTATATATTGCAGAAGACAATAAGGATGCATACAGAAGCATGGACTCTGTTAGATGGGGGGAGCTGATTATATGCACTCATACATGAAGCAATGATTAGGATCCATTGAATATGATAAAGTATATATCCATGGTAGTAACCATGAAAGACAGTACATGCTCAGTTCAACCTCAGAAGAAGTCTTCTTCAAAGAGAAGCCTTAAAGTATCCCTGGTTGTCCATCTAGATCTATGATCCTATGATGAAAATAAGTGCAATATTTAGGGCATGGAATCTATAAAAACTCCATGGACCCAAAGGCTAAAGAAAAACATGAGGAAGAACATGAAGATTCCAAGAAAGAAGAGAAGCCTGAAAAACCAATCATTGTATCGAGAATCACAAGATTACCAGCCTAATATGAAAGCAATCAAGTAGAACTGAAAGTTGTGATGAAGAACAATGTATGAAAGACTTATGAATGAAAGCATTGCAAGATCTAGAACTAGAGGTTCTCCCAAATGGAGGTAGAAGATGATGATTGTTCATTCTGATAAACCAAACATACCTCTACCTGAGTCATTATATCATCCATGGGTTGGAGTGCTACATCAAGATGAATGAAAAAACTGTTCTCTAGAGCAATTGAACAAAGAGCATATGAAGAGCAACCTCAAGATTTTGAGGCATACCAGAAAGAGACCCTTGTATATAGATGAAAGAAGATAACTTGGTGAAGAACCTACAATGCACAACATAAGCATGGTGAAGATTCTCTGTATTGTATTAAGATGATTACTCAATGGATCAGATCTCATGATGACAGAAGAAGTGCCACATGGATATGTTCAAGTGTTCCAACAATGATATACTTTATTGATCAGAGCTACATGAAGCCTTCAGATAAAACCAGTGCTCCAGAACAATGTACATTTGAAATCAAGCATTACATTATCTGTGATAAAGTTCAGAAAGGAGAAAGAGGTTCTCCATTACATATCTCCATATATGAGAAGATAAGTAGACATTTTAATAAATCTTTTGTCCAAAATGAAAGAGTTTGTGTACTCAAGATGGAGCTCGTCAAGACAACTTACTTATTGAAAAAGGAAGAGATGAATCCCAGGTTGGGAGGGAGCACTGATATGTATTGATTATGGATAGTCATTTTTCAGTTCAGAAAAAAAAATGGTCTAGGATGAGCAACTTCCTTTCCAGTTCAGAAAGTGGATTGAGATTTCTGACGGACAATGATTGACCATTGTGGTTAACATTGGAAATGGTCCAGATTGTTGATGTATCATAGACATCAACTTCCCATTGTGGTTAACATGGGGAGTGGTCTAGGGTAGTCTCTGTTCTTGAGGGTTACTCAAGAAGATTGGCCTGCCTCACTGGACAACGATTTCTCATTGTGGTTAACATGAGGAATGGTCTGTTTTGGAGGTTGATATAGGACAATCTTTTCCTCTTGTGGTTAATAGAGGAAATGGTCTGTATAGTCATTCCTTAGTGTTTATACATTCTCTCAGGGGTGCACTTTGATTAGTGTAGGAGGAATGGCCCAGGGTGAGGAATGGTCCAGGATCAACAATCAGGGACATGCATTCCTTAGGGTTTATACATTCTCTCCAAGGTGCACTTTGATTAGTGTAGGAAGAATGGCCTAGGGTGGGCAATGGTCCAGGTTCAGAAGACAAGATAATTATTCTTCCTTGCTTGAGAAGAATAGTCCAAATATCTCATTGTTCTACTCTAAGGGAAGATATTCTTTCAGATCTCACAAATGTGAGTGAAATATTGGCCCAGATGATTCAATTTATATCATAACATTATTTCTGTGGAGGTTGATATCAGATTATTTTTATGAAGACTGTATGACAGTAGATGTATACTACTGTGGTGGATGTGTTCCACTGTTCATGACTATATGTTGTTGATCAATTACTTGTGCTTTAATTGGTGTGGTAGTGTACCACTGGATTGTAGTTATGTACTACTATGGATAGACATAGTTGTGTTCTATTTTTTTTTTGATTGCCTTGAATACTATCAGTAGTTTATTGGAAATAATTATCAGCCAAATGAATGATGAATAAAGATTTTCCAGAAAGAAAATGGTTCAGAACATTTACTCTTCTAGATTAGAAGAATGGATCTTGTATCACTCTATGGAGTGAGAATCATGTCTGATTACTCAGATAGAGTATGGTTTCGAGAGATGATGTAGTTGATGATGATGGTGCTCATGATCTAGTCATGATCTAGTCTATATAACTATGTTGATGCTATCAGGTTAATGATATGTTTTGTGCTCAAGACCATTACCTGTAATACCTCCCTAGCTATGAGGGAGTGTTGATATTATGGTAGTTTTGGGAGGTATTTACCTCCTCGTGTAAACCTGACAAGGATAAAATACTCCAGGAAGAAAGAAGAAACCCTAATGAGTTGGCTAATAACCCTAGAAGACTTGTCGGATCAAGAAGATAATTTATATTAGGTTATTAGCCTCCAAGAGAAGAAGTCATCCAGAAATAATAATATATACTGAACAAACAGATACCTAGAATGAGAAGTTGACCCATGCAGTTAGCCAGAATTACTATAAATACAGGAGGCCAGTCTTCATTCTGGCAGGGCRGTCTTAGAATTGYAGAGCAACACTTGTGCACACTGCAGTTGCCTAGTTTCTGCTCAGGTTTGGAGGAGAGTTGTTGTTGCAACTACCGCAGCTAGCAGTTATGCTTGGACTATCACTTGGATAGTGTTTGGACTATCTGATCAACYCTTATTGGTGTKCTATCCTTGGGGAAAGGTGYGCTACCCTTTGTTTGGCTATCTAGCCTAGGGTTTKCTTACAGAGTGATTCTCTGTCAAGGTTAAGGTGCTCAGAGGGTGGCTTYGGCCTATGGTTGGGTGACAAGGGTATTGYCAATGGTAAAATGAGCACATCCACTTATATTCTAACAAAATATACTTCACAAAATAAWTTTTTTTCCATATCTTAAACAAATTGATTTGGATTTTTGTGAGCATTGTGTTTATGGAAAACATAAGAGAGTCATATTTCTTATAGTCGGAAAACAAAATAAGAGTGAAAGGTTATAGATTGTTCATACACATGTATGGGGACTAACTTAGGTATCATATATTGGTGTCTCTCATTATTATGTTACTTTTATTGATGATGCAACTAGAAAAACTTGGGTTTATTGCATTCGAAAAAAAACTGATGTTTTTGATACTTTTAAGAAATGGAAATCTTTGGTTGAGAATGAGACAAGAAAAAGGTTTAAGTGTCTTAGATCACAAAATGGAGGTGAATATTGCAGCAAGGAGTTTGATGAATAATGTTCATACCATGGGATTCGTAGAGAGAAGATAGTACCAGGAACACCACAAGAAAATGGTGTGTCAGAAAGGATGAATGGGACAATCATGGAGCATGCAAGGAGTATGAAATTGCATGTTGGTTTTCCCTTACAGTTCTGGAAAAATGATGTAGATACTATTGTTTACTTAATAAATAGAGGAACTTCAAGTTATTTGGATGGTGGAATTCTAGAGGAGGCATGGACAAGTAAAAAGGTAAGCTATTCCTTTTTTAAGACCTTCGGTTGTGAAGTATTTGTCCATATTGATAAAGAAAATAGAACAAATCTTGAGGAAAAATCCAAGAAGTGTACCTTTATTGGATACGATGTTAATGATTTTGGTTATCGCTTATGGGATTATGAAAATAAAAAAATGATTAGGAGTAGAGATGTCATATTCAGTGAAAAGTTCATGTACAAAGATCAATTGCAGGGAAAGAAACAGGAAAAAGAAAAAACATAATACATAGTGCTTGATGAGATCACTAAAAAAGAAATTCCAAAGGTACCAGAAAATCAAAATGTACAACAATAGGAGAAACATGTACCTCAAACTCCTGCAAGTGTTGTTAGAAGATCTACCAGTTTAAGTAGACCCCTTGAACGATAATCTCCTTCATTGTATTATTTATTGTTGATTGATTCTGGTGAACCAGAATGTTATGAAGAGGCAATGTAGGTAGACACCAAAAAGAAGTGGGAGCAAGTTATGAAAGAGGAAATGTATTCCCTAGTAACCTCTCCTTTCTTGTGTTAAACTTCTACACCATCTATCTCTTTGCCATCTCCTCCTTGATTTGCTGAGATGGTGTTATCAATGAAATTTAGTCCGCAAATGGTTACAAGAATCCAGCATCTTCAAACAGCTATTAGTTCACCCATGGACCAAAAATGACCAAAAAATCATTTCCAAAAGGTCCAAAACTATATAACCAGATATAAAATCAGCATGCGCTAAGGATATACAGGAAGCACGCGCACGTGCGCCAGTCTAAAACGCTAGAAAAGCACACATGCACCTGATGCGTGACTGTGGACACAAAAAACCGCGCACAAATCAGAACGACGCATTTATGATATTGCTCGGCCTCCCACCCACTTCTGGTTCAGCTTCCAAGTCGATTTGACACCCAAATCTTGGCTGAAACTAGCTGGGTGGCTGGTCAAAGACCTAAAGGTGCCCTAAATAGCCCCTTGTTCACACTAAAAGCTGGTTGAATAATACCTCAAAGTTATGCTATAAAAAGAGGCCATGGGTGCACTACATCTTCAAGGAATTCATTTGTATTGTTATGCTGCTAATATTCTCTTGGAGGATCCTCTTTCCTCATCAAGAGTATGCTAGAACCATTGCACTTAGCCATTCATATCACCTCTATAATGAATGTGCTTTGGATTCTCTTCACCTTTTCATCCCAGTTCCTCATTTGTAAGAAGAGCTCAATATTTGGGGGTCCAAGAGCCCTCCCTTGGAGGAAGAGGGGACCCAAAGTCTCCCTTTTTTCTTGGTGTTTTCTTTCCACTAATACAATCCTTTCCATTGGTGGCATGAGTCTTGTTTGTTCCTTGTTCTTATGTTCTTATGCACCATAGTTTAATTGTTTTTATCATTCTTAGCTTAATTCTTTTTTTGTCTTTTATGATTTATCTTTCTAACCCTTTCCTTTACTACTGTCTTGCCTAGCTAACCCAACTGGGCTTGTAAGCACCTCTATTTTTCTCATTTAGGTGACAAAAGAGGCGCAACAGATTGGTGACTCCACTAAGGAAAGGTATCAATTTCCTACCCCATTTGGGTTATTTCAGCTCTTCTTTCTGTTTATTTAACCTGCAGGTACCATAACCGGCCCAAGCCGACCTACAGGAAGCTGAATTCAAAGCTGAGTTGAAGGAATTTCATCAGGAATTTTCTTCACGACCGTGTGACAGGTGTGTGCGGGTTTATCGGCCCACAGTCGTGCATCATGCGCATGTGCGCCAAAACCACTATATTAATCAGTGCCTTCTGTGCACCTGCACCCATAAGTCTCTTTTAGTTTGTGCATTGGTGCTCAAAGCGCCTCTGTCTATTCTGAGACCCGCGCACCTGTGCAGAAAAATACACATTGTCAGATTTTTATGATCTATGGAGGGCCCATAGCCTTCTTAAAATTGATTCCATGCATATTGTAATCTGCACCACACTTACATTCCCTCTCCATATAAAGGGATTAGTCAAAACATAGGCACTTAGGGGGGTAAATCATAATTTTTTTCATTTTTTTTGTTTTCATGTTGCCACATGGATGACTTGCTTTGATTAAAGCTTAAGTGGGAATCATTCTACATCACATATAAAACTTGCATTGGGACCATAAATTGGATATCAATCATTAAGTATGCTCTTCTCTCGCGCTCCAAAGCGATCTTGAGAATCAGTAAGAGGTAGAGGGACAATTTCATCTCCCTTAAAAAGACAAAATCTTTAGGAGAGGACAACAGCCCCCTCGGGACCCCTCTTAGTTTATTTTTCAAAACACATCTTAATATTGTAAGGGTCCATACATGCCCACATGCTACAAAGATAATATAGTGTTGAAATTTACTTTCTTAGATTAAATCACTAGGGAAGTTTAAAGGTTTTGTAACGGGCCCATACATGCCCACATGTGCACAATCTAGGATAGTTTCAAAGCTTTCTTAGAATAATTCACAATAGGGAGTTAAAGGAATAGTAAGGACCCACATGTCCACATGATAGCTTCCTAGGGACTTTAAAAATTCCACAAGGCTATACCAATGACACATAGTAACTTAGGTAATCAAAACTTGTAAGGACCAAGCAAAGTCCACATGCAGCAAGGTGATACCTAAATTATTAAAAAATTGGCACACTTTCACTTGTTCACACATCACTCACATAGTATTATCTAGAAATCATGGAGGTTGAAGTAATTTCCTCCATTGGGATTCTGAAACACCCCACCTCTTTTCTTGACGAGACTATCCACTCCCACGTAATTTCAACGAGGTTGGTTCACACACCTAGTATCTCAAACAACCACATCTAAAATATTTCTAAAAACTCACTAAGTTTTCCTCCACATGAGGTGCCAAAAGAAATTTTTTAGTCTAGGTAGGATTTCGGGGATAGGCATCCAAATAACTCCACGTTATATGGTTCTCACATCTTCAAACAATAGAAATTGACAAATAGGGAACTTTTAAATCTTCCAAGTCAAGTGTTCCTACACCATAAGGCAGGGAGATACCCATGAAGGGTTGAAGGCTGAGGTCTAGTTGCTCTATGCATCCCCCCTTGAGGCACCCACCTCTTGGATGGGATCCAGCCTGTGACCCATTTCTAAGGCCAAAAATCTAAATGTCGCACTTTGACCGAGGTACCTAGTGACCAAATTTTAGGATAGCTACCCAGGTGGCAATTGTGGGCTGTAATTTCACCTTGATCAGATTTTGTGTGGCTATTGGGAAATATCACCATCTCTTTTGGGATATGCCCCCTCTACCCCTCATTATAATTGATTACTTCATCCTTCACTAGTTTCTCTTTTGGTGGCTTCAGACCCCACTATCGAGTGCTATTAGAAGGTCCAGTGCTATTTGAGAGGAAGGACTTTACATATTTTAGGACACGAGCATTTGTTTTCTTTGTTCTTTCACATAGACAAAATCCACCTATCCACATATATGCTTCTTTATCAAATTTCTTTATGTATGATGCCCTTATGATTACATCTGATTGGGAAATATATTGTGAAGGTTCAAAAAATTGTAGCAAAGGCTCTTGTTTATTTATTGCTCTCACCACCATTCACACACATCCACTCAACTATTCGAACATCATAGGGGACCCACAGAACCCCCGTCCTTCCAGATGCTTGCTAAATCTCCCTCCTATTCTAGGGGGAGTTCCTAGTCTTGCCAACTCATCGGCTCCACCTTCTCACACCCCTGTGAGTGCCACTATATTGGGATCAGCTTTGCTTGGTTCCACCTTACTTGGGTCCACTTCCCAAGCTCAACCATCCACTCGCTCTCCTTTACACGAAAGTGGGGGGCCAACTTCTTCTCAATGGGGAAGTACAAACCTACCTATCCCCCTTCAAGGGTTAGGTACCCAAAATACTCACACTATGGCTGAAATTAATCCTCCACCACCACCTCATATGCCATATTTGGCTTCCCTCAACATACCGGGTCTGACTAAACTCACCAATGATCCTATATTGCACAACCCCACATGGCCTGAAATGCCTACCAAACTCCCTTTAGACATACCCAAGTTTGAAGGAAAAGCAAGAGACGATCCCACCAATCATATCATGACCTTTCACCTATGGTGTTCTTCAAACAACATCATGGATGATTCTATCCGATTGAGGTTATTTCAATGCACACTCACTAGCCCATCAACCAAGTGGTATGTAGAAGAAAAATCTGGGTCCCATGCGACCTTTGAATCCTTGGCCAAAGAATTTTTGACCTTCTTTCAACTACCCATTCATCATGAAAATGGCCTCAAACTACTCTCATATTTCAAACAAACCCCCTCCACACACATCGCTGACCACATTCATGAGTGGTGTCGACAACGTAGTCTCTGCAAAGTTGACGCTACCCCCCAACAATGTCTCAATTGGTTCCCAAAGATGTGGTCATCGCCTTCACCTAGTCTGAAGAAGAAGCCATTATGAAGACCCAATAGTTCAAACTCATTTACACCTAGTCAAGATACCTATACACGGTACTCCTGAATGCCCCAAGACTCGTGGCATTTGGCCAAGACAAACCTGGGATGTATCACTCAGCAGGCGAATTGATTGGTAACACCACCCACCACAAACCACAACCCCAACCACCACCCATGTATGGCATACCCCAATATCCTCCGGCATATGGAGGAATACCTTATTATCCTCCTCCCCCTTATCAACAACCATACCCTGTTGCCCTGCCTCCACCCATAAGTGGACCACCGCCGGCACCCAAAGTATGCCCACCTGTCCAACCAAGTTTTGGTACCCCCTCTACCACATCTTATACCCTAAGCACTAGTGAAAGTGACACACCTTCCTATGTACCTTACGGATCATCACCACAACATAATCTGTACTTTCCATTTCCTGCTCCCCCACAACCCATGGCTCCACCACCAGGACACCCACACGCTGGGGTTAATTTTGTTCATCCCTCTCCCATTCAGCAATATCAAAATTTTGAACAACTAAATATGGCCAACCCAACCCATCAGTCAAATAATGCCAAAAATAAAGGAAAAAAATGGAACAATAATAATCTAGGGCAAGGAGGGAATCATCCTCAACAAAACCAAACCACTGGGGGCAACCAGAATCTAGGGAACCAGAACCCTCATAGGGGCCATAATAACAAAATCCAAGGGAAAAATAATAATAACCTTCAAACCAACTTCCCTTGTGCCCTTTGCAGTGAGTTTGGTCACTATACTCACCATTTCCCCCAAATCGTATACTTTAAATGGATGAAAGACTCTGTGAATGGACCACGTTCCTCAACACCACCTGCCCCTCCACAGGCCCCACAACAATATGTGAAGAAACCACCGCCAGCCATGCTACAAAACCCCATTCCACACCAAGGGGTGATAAATACCCAACAAGACATGAATCTTACCCCACCATAGTTGGAACAGTATCCCAATACATGCAATCCTGTCGATCGCACTATCCTCCTCACCAGTGAGGAAGAAGTCCTTCTGCAAATTTGCAGTCGTCAATACAACACACCCCCTGAGTCTGATCCCACCACCTCAAAAGCAATTCCAGTCTCAAATGGACCCCATTTGATGATTCCCTTCCCTAACACTGACACACCCCTGCGTATTCCTCGCATCCCATTATGCAGGAATATCCACAACACTCAGGCTAGGGTGGATCATAATTATAGTTTGGTCGATGACTTAGCACAATCTCCAGCTGCCATGTTAGTCTTAGAAGTCCTTCAAACTTTTCCCACTTAGCGGAAGTCATTACTTTCCTCCCTGGGGGCAGTCGACCCTGCTGATACCCGACTCATCACATTTGATCTCAACAGCGAAGAACCTCGCCTCCTCATTCTTATACCTTTTCAAATCCTCATGAAAATTCAAAACATTATAGTTCATCAGTGCATCCACATGCATCATGTCCAAGTCCATATGGCAGAAACTTGGTCCCCCCTAACTCATACCATCTTCCATTACCTTAATAGCTTATGACGGACGACCATCTTCTCCCGAAGGGCTCTTCCAAAATGTCCCTATAGAACTCGGGGGAAAAACCATTCTCATTGATATTGAGGTTATCGATGCCTCACTTGATTACAATATCTTGTTCAGTCATAGCTACATGTATGCTATGAAGGTAGTTGCTTCTTCTATATTTTGAACCATGATGTTCCCCCATAATGGGAGGATCATTACCATCGATCAGGTTTCACATTATGAGCCTAACCCTTTTGCCAACATTGATAATATCCTCCCCTTCATCCACACTAATCCTGATACATACCCACTCATCGATATGGGCCTCAGAATTTTAAAATACCCATCCTTGCTTGGGACATACCATGGCGCACCATCACTCATTCATCCTTCCAATCAAGTATGTGTTGTCTCATCCAATGAAACTAAAATTCGAGATACACTCCCTCCCAATGAGGCCTCTCTTATATCTGACATCCCACTAGTCACAGAACTTCTTCCTCAGGAATAACCTGAAAACCCTCCACCTTCACCTATTCCTGATTCCACCTTACCTCAAGGCCACATCCCAGTTTGGGAGACACTCCCCCAAGCTCTTACTCAAATCCCCTTCTTTTAGCCTCCACCAAGTGTACAAGCTTTCCAAGTAGCAGCAACACTTACCCTTCCCAATATGGTGCTGGAAATCCTAGTATGGTATCTACCTGCACCAGCCATGGTCCCTCAACCATCCCTCCCTCCTCAAAACAAAGGAATTCCGATGCAGATTCCAGTACCTATTCCCACCGCACCACCAGCACCCCCACTCACTAACACTACTGCTACAGCTAAGGGCAGATGAAAAAAGACAGAGCTCATCGCTCCCCTACCCCCACGTGTCCAACCTCCTTGTGCACTATGCGAGAAATATGGACACCCAAAAAACAAATGTCCATCTCTACCAGAGCTACGCAATCTAATTCAACTCAATCAAGCACCATCACCACTCGTCGCTTCATCAAGTACTGTCGCTACCTCCCCTAACACAAGTAGCAAAGGACTGTGAACCAAATTCACTTGCGCCATCTGTTCAGAATATGGCCATTATACACACCACTATCCAACACTACCCCAATTCCGACAGACGCTAACAGCAGTATGCCAGATCTTTCAGCAAGAACCCAGTCCATCTGCATCATCCTCAACCAATGTCATGGACATCCATTATGTCACAACTTCAGTCAACGAATGTATGAGGTTCCCTTTCTCTCTCTATGAATCATTAGATCATTTCACATACCAATGCCCTATGATCATTGAATACAGACAATGCCAGATGGCCTTGATTCAAAATCCTACCCCCCCCCCCT
>JASDQU010585657.1:59822-78926 GCA_032191745.1 Picea mariana | reverse complement strand
TACAACAAGGAAATAATAAGAGCAATGATGGTTGAATTACCGTGAAAGAAAAAAAATGTATTTACCTTAAAGTTGTAAAAATTATTGATTGCATGTAAATGAGAATATGTGTGTAAGACCTGGATAGGCATGCATACCCCTCGTTTATTAGGTCACCTATAAAAAGTCTAGATGCAAATTTAGGTAGATTTAATATAAGGGGAGGCATGTATGTTGGGTTAACCTTGACTCGGTGAAAGAGTTAATGAGTTAAATCTGATTTTTTAGGTCAAAGCATGTGGTTTTTTAGGTCCATGTTTTTGGGTATCGCATGGTATTGTGTGCATGTATTACATGTAGTGAATCCTAGAAAAGGCTTGGTGAACTCCATTGGAAATGGGTCAAGAGGTAAGCGATGGAGGCTTACTTGGTGAGCTTGGTTAGATTTGATCAAGGTAATGTTTGTGTTAAGGTGGAGCACTCAGACTCTAGTGCGAGGTGAGAGAAAAAGGTTCACTTGAGTTGGTTTTGCTGGATTTGGTCAAAGTTGTTCGAATGCAAAGTTCGAGGTGGAGCAATGTGTTGAGGTTAGAAAGGTGGGTTTGTAGAAAGGTCGATGTGTTGGCAGGTCAATCAAGTGTTTGAGAATATATGATGAAGGTAATTTCATATCCATGGAACTTGAAAAGTATTGTAAGGAAGCTGGGATCGAATAGGCATGTTTAGTAATGTCAAGTTGCAACAATAGTTGTGGAAAGAAGTGGTTGTGTTATCTCGTAACTCAGTCACCATCGGTTGCAAAATGCATGAATATTCAAGAAGAGGTATGAACATGCGAACTCGTAATTACTCAAATGTGAAATTATTCGGTAGTGATGCTTATGTTTTTTATGAACACTCTAAGTAGGAGCTAAAGCAAACAAGTAGATCTTTGATACGGCGATGATGTTAAGGGATGCAAACTGTGGGATCCTACTACCCACAAAATCATCATGGACAGAGATGTAGTGTTTGATGAATCTCCTTCTATAAAATCAAACATAGTAAAAGATGAAAGGTTTAAAGCATGACTAGTAGCAAAAGGGGATTTAGAAGGTATTGATTTCCATGAAAGTTTCTCACCGGTTGTTAAAATCTTGCTTCTACTCATGTTGTTTTAGAACTATTTTTGTTAGTACATCTAGATGTTCAAAAAAAATTACATGGATTTTTTTGGATAAGGGGATGTATTTGGAACAACAAGAACTGTTAGTTCAAAATTGCAGTAGAAGATTTGTTTGCAAACTCAAAAACCATTGTATGACCTGAAGCATGCTAGGAAAATGGTACAAGATGTTTGATTCCTTCATGGTGAGCCAAGTTTTACAAGAATTTATTATAACCATTGTGTTTATAGTATATTCATTATCTTGGTGTTATATGTTATGCTTGTTGCAAGCACAAACACGTATGGAATCAATAGGTTGGCTCAGTTGGTTAGGAAATTTGTTATGAAGGATTTGAGAGCAGCAAAATAAATCTTGGACATGGAAATACACAAAGACAGGAAACATGGTAAGCTTGGTTATCACAACATAACTATGTGTTGAAGATACTCAGGAAACTCGGTATGAGTAATGTGAAACAGGTAAAATCCCTTTGGCTTTCCATTGTAATTTCTCTTCAAGTTTATGTCCTAACTAATGAAGAGGAAAAGGGTTATATGTATGAAGTATTAAATGCTACTAGAAAATTTGATGATTGGGATGGGAAATGATCAAAATTTCACATGTAGTTGATGTTGTGAGTAGACACATGGCAAAACCAGGTGAAGAGCATGGAAATGGGTGTTTCAAACACATAAGCACAAGTATCACCTACAGTGGTTGCAATGATGATTTAGTCTATGGTTGTGATTCATGAGATTTGGACAAGAGGAGACCTACCTTAGGTTATGTCTTGAAAGAATGCAAGGATCTATTGGGTAAGTTTTGACAGGTACATGATGTGGTGTTTTGTGGTGGTCAAAGTGTTGAGCGTTTGACTAAAGGTCCAACGTATCAAAATGGGACAAGTACATCGGTTTATCAGAAAGGTTATTGATGGAGGTAGAATGGTCCATACTGGAGTGGTGGAGACATGTTCAAGTAACGTTATTGTTAGAGAAGTTGCAGAGGTGTGATGGTGTTTGGCTTCTCTTGGCTTGCAGAAAAGGTGATGAATTAAGGGCATGATATACCAGGTAAATTGTTGTCAAGGTGGAGATTGTTGGAAACATGCCAACGAATATCCCATATAGTCACATGCACAGGCATGCAACTATATTAGGAATGTGAATGTGCATGGATGCACTCTTCTGTGAACAGATTATGTAGCTGATGGGCTAGTGGATCTAATTATAATCAATTAGTCTAACTGTTTGAGAGATGCTATATATACGAGCATACCCATAGAGATGAGAGTGCAATGTGTGTAAAGTGTGTGAGCAAGACACAATGAGTGCAGTGTGTCTATGAGGAGAGGATGGTTGTATGCTTGTGCTGGCTATTGCAATTCTCCCTTGACTAATAATAATACCTTCTCCCTTCACTAATAAGAATACCGACTATCATTGCCTCTGGTTTGGGTTTCAACATAAATCACTATGTTTGTGTGATTGTTGTTGTGTTGTGTTTGGTTTGATGTTCTCAATTTTATGCTCTATATTTTTCAATATACTCATTAATAATTCAATATGTTGAATCTAGGTGGAGACAAAACAATCATTTTTGCAAACCATCCAAGTTAAACCTAATTTATGATCATCCTAGTTATATATATTATATAAAAACATGGCAATCATACTATTTGTTTCTATATAAGAGATAACTATGTATAAAATATTTGCATCTTTATAATATATATTTTTACAAATAGAATTAATTGGGTTTAATTAGAGTGGTTTGTGTTGAAGGGTATTTTCCCTCATGTAAACTATAAAAAACCTCATGAGCAGAGTGACCATGTTTCCTAAGCTATATTACAAAGTAAAATATATATATATATATATATATATATATATATTTTTATTTTTATTTTAATAACAAGCGTGGCTTGAATTGGCGGTCAAAGACGGAATAAATTAACAAAATACTGCATATTGTTGTTGATTTCCACGTTGATGAATATGAGCGTATAAGCATCTCTCAAATTTAACTCGATTATAGTAGAAAACTGAAATGCTATCATGGTTTCTGCCCTCTTTCGCGATCATATGGTTGGTCAAATATAAACGCCAATGTACAGTTTTGCCAGCGATGCTGATATTAGAAGGTTTTGATTTCTTACGTAATTGTGTCGTCCTTGTATCCCCACTTTATAGTTTATTATGTTTCTTGCATTGACTGTAAACTGTTTTAAGATTTGTATACACCATGATTATGACCATTGGCTGTAGATAGTGCGTTGTATTCAACGGTTTCAGCATTCTCCGAAGCGCTGAATCGATATGTCGGGCGGCCGCCTATTTTTCCACGCGGTATTTGTGACTGGATTTCGCGTCAAGCAGACAACGCACTTGCCTGCAACAGCTTAGAATTCAAAGATGCTGCGTTGAAATAAATAATGAAATTCATACAACCTTACATTATTCATCAACGATTAGCAGCGGCTGGTTCTACCCGTTAGGAAAGGGCAAAAGAGAAATTCTTTGAAGAAAGTTAATGATGGAGCGCAGTTTATTGGCACTAATTCTATGCTCATGTGCTCTTGTTTGTGCCCTTGAATTCGTATGCTTTTCTGGTACAGCTGAAGCTCGAATTTTTTCCGCTTCTTCTTTGCCTATTGACGATCACGATTTTAATCCATCAACTGGTACGAATGATAGTATTAAGTTTGAATGCCAAATTAAATTTTGCTTCCCATAGTAGATATTTGATAACATTTTGAGGTATATATATTTCTTAAATTTTGCAGACGTATCAATGGAAGGCCCGAAAGGTAGTGGACTGTCGATGACAGTATTGATGAAAGGAGGGAAAATAATAACAACATCCCTAAGGTGTCAGCCATCTACCCCTCCCACTCCAGTCGCCGACCGTAATTCGCACGGTAGAGTACATTAGCAGCCTATTAAGACAGAGGGAAGCATTAATAACGCGGCTCAGCAGCATCATGGCGCTGAGCGCCGCCTTTGGCGGTTGCATCCTCCAGAAATGTAATTTCGTTTCTGTAAGGGTGTCTGAACATTTCAAGTCTCGTTCTGTTATCCATTAGGTAAATCTGGAGTACTGTATTTTTACCGTTGTAAGTTTGGGTTCGTTGTGAATACATGTTACAAATGATCCGATCAACTTTAAATTTGATCATGGGCTTTTCAAAAGAACTTTTAACCTTTTCCAACATAAATTTTCTTCAATTTAACTAATTACTTAAATTACAAATAAATAATTATCAAATATTTCACGGCACATGTAGTCCATTCATACCAATGTATAGAAATTGAGATGTAAATTTCTAATGCTTTAGCATTTACCTTAATTTGAATATCCAATTATATAATTTACTTGTTTATTAAAGTTGATTATATTCGTTTTGGACCAGATGTTCTCGGATCGACGAGGCAAACTACTCTTTGCAACGAAGATTCAAATACTGCAACAAAGAGGCTTCGGGACAGAGTTCTTAAAAACGAATAGGCAGTTCACAAACTTCACAATTTGTTGGGCGTTGTGAATAAACATACTTAATGAAATGATTTATGGATGCAGAATAACACATTGCTATGCTTAGCATATAAACTCAAAAATATGATAGACATACAAAATACTCGATATTAATAACTTTGACATAGTGCACGAATACATAATCCAATAACAAAAATGAGTTTCAGCTCAAATGACTTTTGTTGACTTTACAAACACAAAGCTTGTGCTCAGACTTCTTCAACTCATCAATTGTTGTTGTTTCTCCTTCCTCTGTACCTTTCTGTTTTTTCTCTGCATTAACTGTTTCTCATCTCTGCATCATTCATCATCGACTAACTAAAAGACTCACTTATATGGTCTCCGAGTGAGACATCTTGTAGAAGTAAGACTAACTCAATATTAAACACTATCATTAATATGAGTGACTCTTCAACTACTTAACTCGACTCGAGAAAGATAAAGATCAACTAATTTATAACTTCACTGCTTGTTGACTTTAGACTGAGTTTGAGACTGATTGTTTGACAGTTCACTCACAAACTACTCAAAAATTGAATGACTGACAAATCGACGGAGACGTGAAGATCTCACCGACTTGTAATTACTATTTCCAATACTCCCCCTTAATTATAAGTAGGTGGGATTACAAAAAAAATCCATCAAAATTTGAGTTTGCAATTTACTATCACTCATCTATTATTGCACCCAGACTACTACGGAGATCCTGAAATCCATCTCTTGCTAAAGCCTTACGAATTGTTCTTTTGACCTAGAAAATTCTAAACAGATCTCTTTGTTATTCACCAATTCTCTCATAAAATGGTACCTTGTATCAATGTGCTTAGTTTTATTGTGAAGCACATGATTTTTTGATAACATGATGGATGGATTGTTGTCACAGACTATTGTTGTTGGTTCATCTTGTTCCTACAACACATATTTTAACATTCTTCTCATCCAAATTGGTTGACAAGATGTGCTTGTAGTTGCGACGTATTCTGCTTCTGTTGAAGAAATAGTCACTATGGGTTGCTTCCTTGATGTCCATGATACCATACTTGTTCCAAAATGAAATGTGTACCTAGAGGTACTTTATATATCATCTATGTTGTGTCCACAATCATTGTCAATGTATCCAATGAGTCTAAAATATTCTGAATTGGAGTAATTAATATCCTCCACAATTGTTCCTTTCACATATCTCAATATCCTATTTCCTTCTTTCCAATGTGATTCTTTTCGAGTTTCCATGAACCTTGCGATTAGACTCACTCCATATATAATATTAGATCTTGTCGTTGTGATATACATAAAAATGCCTACCAGTCTTTTAAACAATGTGGGATCCACCTTGGACCCTTTATCTTCCTTTCTTAACTTCAATCCTCTTATGACAGGTGTTGGAGATACTTTTGAATTTATCATATTGAATCTTTTTAATATTTCATGTGCATACTTAGATTGTGAAATAAATAAACCAGTTTTGGACTGGTCATCTTCTATTCCCAAAAAAATCTCATAATCCCTAAATCAGTCATTTAAAATTCATCCTTCATGACTAAATTGAATTATTCTATGCAAGAATTACCTGTAAAAATAAAATCATCCACATATAAACAAACAATTAATACATTTCCTTGTATATTTTCTTTGATGTACAGTGTTGGATCACTTTCACTTCTCTGAAATCCATTCTATGTCAGATAGGAATCTATGCAACTATATCAAGCTCTGGTAGCTTGCTTTAATCCATACAATGATTTTTCAATATGTACACTTTGTCTTCTTGTCCTGGAACCTCATAACCTTGTGGTTGTTCCACATACACTTCTTCTTCTAAGTGTCCATTCAAAAATGTAGACTGAACATCCATTTGATAAACTTACCACTTGTACTACACGGCAATTGCTAACAATGTTCTCACTATGTCCACGCACGCAACTAGTGAAAATGTTTTATTGAAATCAATTCCAAGTTGTTGTGTAAAACCTCTTGGAACTAACCATTCCTTGTGCATCTTGCTTGGTTTTATAAATTCATTTGACACTTATCACATCTTTGTCATCGGGTACATCTACCAATTTCCATGTCTGATTATTCTCTATGCATCTTATTTATTCATCAATGGTTTGTTTCCATACATCATCTTTGATAGCTTCTTCAAAAGTTAATGGATCATCTATTTGTGAAAACAAAGCAAAAACTAAAAATGAATTTGTTGTGTCTTCATTATAGATGTCGCGTAGACTTCTTGTCTTTCTTGGTAACAGACTTGCTAAAGTTGGATCTGAGGATGTAGAACTACTCGTAATGCTTATTGATGTTTGTTGCACTCTAGGTGTAGACTGCGCACCTTCTTTTCTCATTGGAGTATTATGCACTGTGATTTGTGTCGCAATTCCAGATATAGAAGGGACTGTGCAATAACTTGTACATGGTATTTGAACCATTTCATTTTCTCTATTGTCATGTGCAATAGCATTAATGATCTTAACTGTCTTCTCTACACTCCCATCCCATGCTTAATTTTCCACGAACTGAACATCACGATTGATTATGACTTTTCTTGTGATGGGGTCATACAACTTGTATCATTTAGTTTCTTCAGAATACCCAACACATATAAACTTTTGTCCTTTGTTGTCTAGCTTTCTTCCCAACTTATTTGGAACATATGCATATGTGACACAACCAAAAACGTTTAAGTGTTCCACATTGTATTTTGATCCCGTCAATGCTTCTTGAGAAAATCTGTCCTTCACACTCTTTGTCGGACATCTGTTCAATATGTATACTGCAATTTCTATTGCCTCATCCCAATACTCATTTGAAAAATGTTTGGCTTCCAACATACTATGTGCCATTTCCATTATGGTTCTGTTCTTTCTTTCTACAACACAATTCTGTTGTGGTGTATATCGCGCAGTAAATTGCTTGTAGATGCCATGAACTTTACAAAAGTTCTGAAATTCTCTTGAAATGTATTCTCCTCCTCTGTAAGTTCTTAGAAACATGATGTAATGTCCACTCTTCTTTTCCACAAGTGATTTAAACTGATGAAAACAACCCAATGAGTCAGATTTATGCTTTAGAAAATAATTACATGTATTTCTTGAGAAATCATCAATAATTGTTAGAAAATAACTATTGCCTTCTATAGATGGAGTTTGCATTGGTCCACAAATGTCTGAGTGTATAGTTTCCAGTGGTTCTTTTTCTTTGTAAGACTTTCCAACTAAAAATGATTCTCTGTGTTGCTTGCCAAATATGCAGCCTTCACATATTCTTTTTGGTTTTTCAATCCATGGTAAACCATTTACCATATCCTTTGTGTGTAACATCTTTATACCTCCAAAGTTCAAATGTCCAAATATGAAATGCCATAACCAGTAATCATCATGTACTTCAGATTGGAATGTTGTCTTCATCTATGTGCCACTTTCTCTTTTCTTGGTACCGCGTGCACTATTTTCTTCATTGGATTTGTGTGCACTTTATGTTGTAAATGTAGTGTCTAACTGTGCACCTTTTTCTTTACCAACGACTAGCGTTGTATTATTTTTATTGTCTCGCTTTAATGTCAGTGGGAACATTCTATTACTTGTCATTTGAATTTTTTCAATAAGTTGATTGCTTGGGAATTTATCCATAATCACATAGTGATTATCTTCGATGTAGATTTTGTATCCTTTTTGTAACAACTATCCTGTGCTCATCAGATTATGATTTAGACCAGAAACATAATATACATCATACATAACCTTTTTTTCTCCTTTCTTTGTTAAGATGTTTATATTGCCTTTGCCTAAGACAATGACTTGGATATTTGTTCCAAGTGTAACCTTGGTTTGGACTGACTCATCGAAACTAGAAAACAGTTCTATGTTTCTTGTCATGTGCTTACTGCAACTTGAATCTAAATACCATATGTCACATGGACTTTCTTGAGAAAAAATTCATTCAACCGGGGATACTATAGGCATTACTTCAATGCATGCCATAAAATTAGGGTGAGTTTGGTTATTCACGCTATTTGACTAATCCCAACCTTGCTTGTTTTGAATATACTGTCTCTTTCTACACTCATATGCATAATGTCCATAACTTTTATAGTAATGGCACAAAATGTTTGATTTGTTAGTTCTCTGACTACTTGACTAACTAGTACGTGGCTTTTGACCTCTTCCACCAGTATTTCCAGGACTGCTATTGCATCCACCTTTGACATAACTTCTTCCTTTTCTTGTATAGTTATCTCTTCCCATTCCTCTTCCACGGATTATAGATGACTCTGTGGAAAATTCATTCTCTAATGACATACTTGACCTGTTAAATATGTGTTCATGACTGATGAGTGAAGCTTGCAGTTCATCTATACTAAACTCACTCAAGTCTTTGCTCTCTTCTAGAGTCATAACAAGGGTATCAAACTTAAGAGTAAGACTCCTAAGCACCTTCTCAACAAATTTTTTGTCTTCTATGGTTTCGCCATAAGAATTAATCTGATTTATTAGGCCAATGACATGGGTATAAAAAGAATCTACTGACTCTGAATCTTTCATTGACATAGTTTCAAAATATCTTCTAAGGATTTGTAGTTTTGTAGTCTTTACTTTGTCCATACCATGATAAGAGGTTTTTAATATGTCCCATGCTTCCTCGAATTTCTTTACTGATGAAACTCTTCAGAGTATGCTCTCATGCATGGCTTGATGTATGTAAAACATCACATTTTCATCCTTCTTTCTTTGTTCTTTCAAGACATCCTTCTCATCTTCTGTGAGGGAATTATATGTTTCCTGATCTACTGTTTCAACATAATCATTTTCAACTATCTCCCACACATATTGACCTCAGAGCAATGCCTTCATGGTCAAGGACCACATCTCATAATTTTTTCCTGTAAAAGTGGGAGGTTGCAGATTTGAGGTAGAAGCCATATTTCTTTTTTATTAGAGTTGTTTGTCTGGTAAAATTTTTCGGATATAACCTAATATGATACCATATCCCAGATCAACAAGGCACACATGCTACTCTCTGCAACGCAGTTTCAAATACTTCACACCAAACAGGCTTCACTACAGAGTTCTCAAAAATGAACCGCACAGTACATAGATTATTGCGCGCTATGAATAAACACACTTAATGAAATGATTTATGGATGCAGAATAACATAGTTCTATGCTTAGCACATAAAATAAAAAATATGACATAAATTTTTCAACACACAAAATACTTGATATTAATAACTTCGACGCAGTGCGAGAATAAAAAATACAATAACAAAGATGAGCTTTGACTCAAATGAATTCTACTGAATGTACAAACACAAATATTATGCTCAGACTTCTTCAACTCTGCAACTGTTGTTGTTTCTCCTTCCTCTCTACCTCTTTGTTTCTGCTCTGCATCAATTGCTTCTCATTTCTATGTCATTCATCATCGACTAACTAAAATGCTCAGACTTATATGGACTTTGACTCAGACTTCTTGTCAAATTCATTCTGACTCAATATTAAAAGATACCATTAATACAACTGACTCTTCAACTACTTAACTGGACTCGTGAAAGATAAAGATCAGCTACATTTATAACTTCACTGCTTGCTGACTGACTTAGACTGAGTTTGAGTAAACGTCCAAGTTTACATTTGCATACTGACATACAAACTAACTATTTGAAAGTTCAGTAGACTAACAAACTACTCACAAATTGATTGATTGACAAATCAACAAAAATGTAAAAATCTCACTGACTTGTAATTACTATTTCCAACACATGTTCCTGATTGGATTCTAAGTGTTTTTTAATTTTTATTTTCAATTTATGTTATATATCTGTTTTAATAATTTATTAAAGACAAAAAGTAATAAAATATAAAACATAATCCAAATCGTTGGTTCGTGCTGCAGTAAACGTTCGATGGAGAAGTCCCACATTAAACCCTAGACAGAGAAAGTCTGTAGCTTGAGAAAGTGAACTTGTTGGCTTCATTATTTTTAGGTTCGAAGGGTGTTGTTTGGAGTTTAACTGAACCTTGTCGCTCTCTTCAATTGGAGGGGATGTGCCTGACATTATTTGAAGGGCTGAGCTGAGATAAGAACAGTCTAGTTAGTTAGTGCGTGTGAGGTTTATGGTGAGTGGGTTTTGTGTCATTATGGCCGACCACAATAGACATAGATCAGGGGTTGATAGGCCTCCACGGGTCTCTCTCTTACACATTTCGATGATTTGAATGGACAGGGATATTCTAGAAGAAATCGATCAAAGGAAGGTTCACCATTGGAATATGTGCAGCTCAATTGTCATGATTGAGTTTGTTCAAAAAAAATTCTGTATCTATTAATGAAATTTTTTTCTTCAAGACGAGTTAGTAATGCAACAGAATGGTCACAGTAACCTCATTTCAACTATTTAGTCTTAACTCCTAATCAATGCGATCCTATTAAAAGTGTAGGAAAAGGCCCAAAAGAATAGATGGTGGAGGAGAAATTTATTGCCTAGAAGGATTCCTTTACCTTGGTTACGTTTTATTTAGATATGAATATAGACATGCAAATTATTGATGTGTAGCGCACTCTATTAGAATTGACTAGAATTTATTGGTCGAACATGATGAGGTGTGTCCTCATATTCAACCTGTTTCTTCATCTCTTTTTGATAGAAAATTGGTCATTTATATTTTCCGGCTCCTCTAATAATAATAAAAAATGATATTGGTCATTTTTATTTTTGGGTATAGTTTAGTTCATTTGACATATGATATCATTCCCTCAGGATTTTAGTGTTGATGGTACTGAGAGACATTTTCAAATTCTAGGAGGAGAGGGAGTACGACGGGAGGTGTCGTATTAGTGAGGTACTCGGGATTAACATGCTCAGAAAAACACAGAGAAACATCTTTTTGGTGACTAACATGGTTAGTTTCTTCTTTCCTAGGATGCGGCGGGGGGGAAGTGTGAGGCGCTGAAGTAATCACATAGGTGCGTCCTTCATGATGAAGATTGTACTGATGGGATTTTGCATGGTACATGGATTGGTGGTATTGTTGGTATGGGATACCTAGCAATAGGTCAACACCAGCTAAAGGTGAAACATCATATACCAATGTTTCATTTAGTCCACTAGGTTGAAATATTATTTTATCAAGTCTATTAGTGTAGTTTCCCAAGAATTTGTATTGTGGTTCTCGAAACTAGCAGCCCAAAAATGGAGTGTTGCATTTTTAGCTTCTATTTTCTTGAAAATTGGAAAACATTTGCAGTTATTCCTCCCACATGGTTTCTTCACACTTCCACACTGCACCTTCGAGAATCTAGCAGGTCCATTGAACCCTTACTATCCCTATGTATTTGTTCCTGAGCACTTTGACGTTTTGGTCTAGAATGAGTATCGGTTCCACCTGGATCACAATCCAATCAATTGTGTGGTTAGGTTGAGACACATATCTCTTTAATAATGATACATGAAATGCATTAATGCAAGAAATTATTGCATCTATGCAAATGGCCCCTCTTCTCTAATATTTTGAAAGGCCCCAAAAAATATTTTTGCCAACTTTGGGAAGCAACACAATCTTATCAAACATATTTTCCCTTTCACTTTTATAAAAACATATTTACCCACTTTAAAACCTCTGAAAATTTTGTTCTTGTCTCGATAACTTTTCACTTTGTTCGGAGGATTTAAATTCCCTTGATTTTTGTCATCTTCTCTTCCATTTCCCGCAACAAATATGTCCCAATGACATCTTTGTCTACTAGGTTCTAGGTTATTCAAGCTCGTTGTTGTGTTAGACTTCTTTCCATACAAATATTCAAATGGGTTCACTTTTAATGAGGCTTGATACCCATTAATTGTAAGAAAACTCTACTATGTGGGTATATAGTATTCCCATTTTGATGGTTAGTCCATTACATACATCGTGATTAAATTATCCTATTGGTCCTCTCTATTTTTCCATGGTTATATGTTGTCCTAAGATTCACATTCGTCACAAAGCCTTTGAACAAACCTTAGTAAAATTTGGACGTAAATTTGGAAATCTTTGTCTAAAACTATTCCCCCTTAGACACTCCATATAGATTTCTTATGCTTTGAGGTGATTGACATTTGTGATTCAAAGGACACTTACAAACTAACTTATGAAAAGAGACTCCTAAGGAAAATAAGTGTGAGGACAACCAATCTTATCCCATGAGAGGCACTAGCATAAGGGGGCCACCTCCTTTTATGACTACTAACCACTAGCTGACAAGCTTTATTTAGATGGCCAACATATGTGGTTACCACATAAGGTTCCACTTTCTTTCATGACTATATGACTATTGGTTGACAAATTTTATTTACATGCTCTACATATGTGGCTACCACTAATTCCACCATGCTTCCTTATCATCCAATATCCGAGTGATTGATTTGATGCACAAGGTACTCATCATCAAGCTCATATAGTGTAAGTGGATAAACTGATACAAAACATTGCATTGTGTAGATGGAAGATGACTTGAAAAAATGTGTTTGGATAGTGTATCTATGTACCTCTTCGTAATCTTTACTGGAAGGTAAATATTCAAGTATAATATCTTCATAATCAATTTGAAACTGAAACCACAAATTGTGTTACGATTCTTTTACTAAGTTAGATAGTGCAAATGGATGAACTGATACGAAGTCTTGCATTGTGTAGATGGAAAATGACTTGAAAAGATGTGCTTGGATAGTGTATATGTGTGCCTCTTCGTAATCTTTATTGGAAGGTAAATATTTAAATGCAATATCTTCATATTCCATTTGAAATTAAAACCACAAATTGTGTTACCATCCGTTTACTAATTGTAAATGTATATGCATGAGGAAGTAATACTCTAAGATATCTAATATTTAGATCAATAATGTTTGAAAAATATCTCAAACCATACATGGAGAATATACCATTTATCTGAGATTACATTCAGATATGATCCAAAAAATTCTCCTATATTTAATTAACAAACGAACTTCACATAGATCTCTAACCATGTGTTGCAGTAAATTAAATACAGGGATGTCATCATGCTTTCACCGAGCCTATCATATCCACCTCGATCTAAAAAATATACTCTTTCGACTATTATAGAAATATTTTATTCGCATATATAAAAATGTTTTCATCCCCTGTATAGATATACATATAATCCATGTTAAGTTGGAATATTATGGAATTTATATATCAAATACATTAAAATATTGACGTAGTAGCGATTAAAACATATTCGTGATAGGTTTATTCGACCTGGAATTATAAATCAGCGATCAACAGCCGAAGCTGCTTCCCGCAGTTAAGAAAGGCCAAAAAAACAGAAACACTATTATGGAGCACAGCCTACTGGCACTAATTCTATGCTCCTGTGCTCTGTTTTTTGTCTTTGAATTGGTACTACCAACGCTAATGATTCGAATTGATCAACATGTATGAAGCATAGTACTGAGTTTCCACAACAAAATGAATTTTACATTCAGTCTTCGCAATATACTAACTCTTTGATAATATATCTATTTTTATAGTTTTCCAGTTGCATCGATTGAAGCTCGTGAAGGTGCGTGATTTGCGATCAAGGTTTCGATGAAAAGAATGAAATTGAGGGAAATAATAGAAACAGCTTCCCCACCCCCTCCATGTCCAGACTCATATCCCCCTTGTCGCCCACCCAGATTGCTAGTCGCCATCGTAAACCTAATGCGCCAGACATGCATTCGTGTCGTCCCCGAATGAAATTGTTATTGTTATTGTTGGATTGTGCTGCAAACAGTTTTCTTAGAGGTTGAGACTTTGGGTATGGTTTCAGTATATCTTGTTGGGATTTGGTGACAATGAATTTCTCCAAGGATGGATTTGGATTTTATTATTTGGCTTTGGTTGCAACTAAAATAGACCAAATTAGAATATGGATAGGAGTGCATTTAATAATTAGTTTATTGTGTAAATGTATATAAATTCATGTAGAGTAATCTGAAAACTTGCTAATTCGCTGTAATCTCCATGATCTGAATAATAAGACAACCAATGCCTATGCTTGGTGGACGTAGTCCAACCTTTGGATGAACCAAGTGAAATCCATATGTTTCTTATCTGTATAATTGTTAATTATCATATGTGAATTATGTTTTCTGCATTTGCAATTCTAACAAGTGGTAATTAAAGGAGAAGGTGTCGAGAGTGTCAAATTCTCATAAAAACCACAAGAGTGAAACCTTTAAAACCTTCCATTTCTTGAAAATTATCACACCCTGGCTGTATCGGGAGGGACGACAACCAGCATACACCGTCAGAGCCTGGTTCTAGTTGGAGGTGTGACAACCCATACTAACAGGTAGCAGGGAACTCACATTGGGAGGTGCAATGACGTCTCTTTTAAACACAAATCCCGATATCCCAAAGTTAATATTTGCATGGTTTTTTGGAGTTTAAGTCATGGTGAGACTCTTTTGAAAGTTATGCTTTATATTTTATAATATTATATTGTATGCATAAAAGGGTGGAGGAATTAAAAAGGTTGGGGCTAGTAAAAGGTTTTTGATTAAATTTTTTTATTAAAACCTTGTGAAGTTTTTACCATTATTCTTTCATATTATTTTTTAAAAAGGGTCTTGGTTATTATAAGCAGTGATTTGGGCATTATGAGATTTTTTGCTAATGGTTAAGATGTAGAGTTCGAAGTTTGAAGTTGAAAAGTTCAGTGGTAAAAACAACTTTGAGCTTTTGAAGCTTAAGATGCAGGATTTACTCGTGGAACAAGTGTTGCAAAAAGCATTGGCAGGCAAGTCAAAGAAACCAACAGCCATGACGAATGAGGAATGGGAATATATGGATGCAAAAGCTCTTAGTACCATTCATTTATGTCTGGTAGATGATGTTTTGTTTAGTATCGTAGGAGAGGATACAACATGAGACTTATGGAGCAAGTTGGAAAGTCTATATATGACGAAGTCCTTGGCGAGGAGAATCTACTTGAAGAGACAGTTGTACAGTTTGTGAATGAAAGAAGTTACGCAAGTTGTTGACCATTTAAATACCTTCAATACCCTTATAGTTCAATTGACTAGTATGGAAGCTAAATTCAAAGATGAAGATAAGCCTAATACACTATTGTGTTCATTTCCTAGGTCTTGGGATAATCTAGTCACCTCTATTAGCTTTATCTCAATAGATGTTTTAGATTATGACTCTGTTGTGGGAGCTTTGCTGGCTGAGGAGATGAGGAGCAAATATAGTCAAGAAACCTCAACCTCAGAGACGATGCTAGTCATAGGTCGAACTAAAGAGCAAAATGAGAGAAGTTTTTCTCGATCTAAGTGAAGACACAGAACGGGTAAAGCAAAATGTTGGTACTGTATAGGAGGGTGATCATTTTAATGTATATTTTACAGTTGTTTTGGATAGGAGGAGATCTATCACTAAATATGTCTCACAACATAGTTGTGGAAAACATGTTGGAGGTGGAGTGACCCCTCAGGAAATCCAAACTTGTGCAAGTCACACATGCAAGATCATGAAACCACTTTTATTAGAGAAGCTGCAGTGGTGCTTGGATTCTCTTGGATTGCAGAAAAGGTGATGAATAAAAGGAAGGAGCAAGTTATCAGGTTAATTGTTGTCAAGGTGGACATTGTTGGGATTTGGTGACAATGAATTCCTCCAAGGATGGATTTGGATCCTATTATTTTGCATTGGTTGCAACTAAAATAGACCAAGTTAGAATATGGATAGGAGTGCATTTAATAATCAGTTTCTTGTGTAAATGTATATAAATTCATAAAATCCTGTAGAGTCAAATATGACAGAGTAAGAGAAATGTGAGAACTTGTTAGTCTGTTGTAATCTCCATAATCTGAATAATAAGACAACCAATGTCTATTCTTGGTGGACGTAGCCCAACGTTTGGGTGAACCACATGAAATCCATGTGTTTCTTATCTGTGTGATTGTTAATTATCATATGTGAATTGTGTTTTCCACATTTGCAATTATAACATATATGAGCTTGAGTGTCATGTAATGTGTGCGACATATTTGTTGACCTACGGAATTAACATGTGTTTTTTAAATAGTGTGTAGACTTTTTCATTCATCAATGGAGAGTTTTTTAATTTTTCTTTGATGTACCAATGTTAATGTTCTAGAGCTCTATATTTTAATTACTCATTTTAACATTTAAGATTTTAATTTTAAGAATTGGAATTATATATCCAATTGCGTTTGTGGTTAATATAGAATTCAAGATATTTGTATGAATACATATTTTCTAAATTATTGTTGTTATATGCAAAATTATTTTAGATGGTTTTTTTGGATTTTTGGATTTAATTACTCTTGTTGTTGTCAATATTGAAGCATGCTCATGATAGAGGAGAAGTTATTGAAGATTATTAGTTGCTTATTTAGATTATAGACACTCTTTGTCATAAGAACAATATCATCAACATAAAGGAGGAGGATGATGACTATATATATATATATATATAGCCTCAATGGGCATAATGGTGAAGAACACGTCTTTCCTAGACAGTCACAAGTTCACAAAGGAGGGAAGGGTATGTATACCTCCATAAACATTAATAGTCAAATCCGTGAGAAGATCCCTTATCCAACCACCTATTTCGTGTATGTCTTGAGAGTAACCTTAAAAAAATGATGATTATTATTGTTATTATTATTATGAGAATCTTGAGGATTAGAATATTATATATATGTTAAAATATAAATTTGAAATGAACTTAAATTTTATATTCATGAAAAATTATGAAATTGTTAATAAAATTTAGTTTAAGTAATTGAGAAGAAAAATATGATCTTTTCTATTAATTATGAGTTAAAAGTATATTCTATTATAAAGCTTTATAAAATCTTTGGAGGTGGTCATTAATTCAAAATGAAATAAAAAATTGAAATCCATTTCTTAAATAACTATTTGAATCTTTATTTATAACGAATAAATTAAACCACTACTCAGTTGGATTAAAAATCGATTAAATTATTCCTTTGATTTAGTAATCACTACAATTTTATCAATTAATCAATGTACAACCTTTGAAATATCAACTTTCATTCATTTCGACGTGATCTTAATTTTTATTTGACCGGAATGATTTTTTCAAATTTGAAATGTTCAATTTAATATCGAACGATTCAAAATTGTTCGATTTTAACATTAGAAATAAAAAAATATTTAAATAAATCATTATAGTGTTTTTTAATAGTTTATCACTATACTCGTCCATGATTTCAACTTTTAAGTATGCAAATATTTTTTTAGTATTTAATCTAATTTTTGAAAGTAGAAACTAAATGGAGAAATGTTATTGATTTGTATTGAGTGAAGGAAAACTAACTTTTAATTTATAAGAATTTATCCATCAAATCGATGGGCTATATATTAATATATTAAAAAATAATGTTAAAAATTAATTTTCATTAGAATAAAAGATTTTATATTCATGAGGAATATACATGTTACACTCTTTCAGAGTAGTCCTTATGTCCTACCTTGTTAATCACATATCTTGTTCAAAACTTTATTCATAACATATCTTGTTCAAAACTTTATTCATAGGTATCTTCTCCATCAATATATTTGTAGACTCCAAAGGATCGAGTGGGAAGGAGCAACGCCTTTTTTGAAAGTTCATCATCCTTACCATTTAGATCCCTTAATACATGATGAAACAACAACCACTCAAAAGACTGAAAAGCTAATTTGATCTCTTAAAATAGGGGCTAATATGATGTCATGGACTTCATTTCTCTACCTGACGCAGTCTATAACCAACTTTGAATCATCCAAAACTTGAAGCTTCCTTATGTCCTTTGCTTTTTATGTTTCAAAGAGGGTCCATAGGGTGATAAATTCAGCCCTATTGTTTGAACTAGGGCATGGGGCATATCTAATAAACATATAATGAGTATGGTTGAGATATAGAACTATGCCAACACAACACTTTGGTGGGTTCCCTTGACTTTCCCCATTGAAATACCCTCGGGGAATTTCAAAGTTAATAGAAAGTAGAATTGGATTACGAGGGATCTTTTCCTTGGGGTATTCCTTGAATTATGTTGCATAATTAAGAGTAATTAGTGTTGATATTTCAAGTAGAAGGAACTTGTCCTTGAACATGGCGCTATTATGATCCCACAATATGTTTGAGACAAATAGACTCGGGAGTCCTGCATAAAACTTTACAGATCTATCGATGGTCCACTCTTTGAGTATTTCATCCAATCATTCCTTGTTCCAAGAAGACTTGGAATCTATATTTTCCATGATCAACTTCATCACCTAGGATGCAAATGGACATAATATAAATAAGTGTGAAATCGACTTTGAGTCTTCTTTTCAGAGAGTGCAGCAGTTGGGTCTGCACCAACCCCTTTCTACACAATTGTCCAATGTGAGTAATTTATTATTCAAGGCCAGCCAAAGAG
>JASDQU010585657.1:14810-32498 GCA_032191745.1 Picea mariana | reverse complement strand
TTAGAATCAGTGGTTGCTTGAATGAAAGTATGAGATCCAAAGGCCAGTGGGATGTTGACAACTAGGATCTAACTGTTGTATTGGATTTACAGATAGGGTGAAAAAATGGTTTAACTTGAGTCATGACGGTGTCCCATAGAAACCTTCTTTAAGTGAATGAGATGGATTACAGTCATAAAATTTAAAGTTATGTAACTTCATTTAAGGTCGTCCTATGAATCCCTTTGTAGTTGCTGGCTCCATACCCAAGGTGTCATATTTACTCTGCCATTGTCACATGGAAATCCATCCTACATTTACTACGAGGAAACAAGGCACCGCTTAGGGTTAAAATAGGTTTACTGATTTGTCATTCCTGAGTTTTCACGAAGAGGTTTGGCATGCCCCAATTTCAGAGGCGAAGTTTGTTTTGAGTGAAGGCAGTTGCTCCAGGGTGTAACTACCAGCATGACCCTAGGCCCTGGTAAGTTCTTTAAACACAATACCGAGATAGATAAACAACAAGGAGATGTAAATATTTGGAAATAATGTTAGGTGTTCTATTGTTTTGTCAGTTTCTACAGTGTTTCCCTTTTGTCTGTTGTGTTCTTCCTTGCGGCAATTTTTCTGCAAAAATTTCGAAAATTCACCCCTTTGTCCTAAGAAAACTATTTCCTCCCTTGGATTTTCGATATCCATTCTTGGTTAGGCATTTGGGATCCCTTTGTAGTAGCCACCGAAGTCTTTCGGAGATAGGGTTGTTCGAAGCATATGCCTCTCCTCCAATAAGTGATGACCCTTGGTTTGTTCTCTCTTTTTATTTTATAAGAGTTTCATAGTGAAAATCCTAAGTCGTAGTATATATACCATCTTGTTTTCATTATTCTCATTATCTTTCTTCCTCAAATAATCTTTCGGAGATAGGTTGGTTCTGTGTATAGTTCAAAGATGTCGACTCTTTCTGTTTGGTAGGTAATATGTTATATTTTCTTTTATTTATCTCCCCTGAAATGGATGGAGTCACCATCTTGTAGATTTACCAGACCCTCAGCTTGTCCTTCTATTAGCATTGTCATCTCTCATTTGCATGATACCTTGAATAATTTTACTAGGAATCCTTTAGCATAAACTTTCTATGTGCATCACGAAACCATGTTATCCTGACGAGCAGTGATTTATTTCCGTCCTTTGAACACCATAGAGCGATGAATCTACTCTTATTATTGATTTTGTATATTTATTCGTTACAGTTTCGGTTCAGAACTGATTTAGAATTAACTCTTTAATCCTGTCAATATGTTGTGTGGAAATTCTATATTATTACTTTGGTTTCTTCTTACGACAAAGTTTGTATTGTTTTCAAGTTAAGGGTTTCGTTATAAAACTTGTTATTGTCACTAATTATCGGCCTTGTTGTTGCGAGGACCCATCAGAGATGGTACTGCGTCCTCCTCCCTTGGATCGAACATCTAAACAGATAGCAGGAGATGGGGCAAGGATTCGAACCCATGCATTAAAAAGATAAGTATCTTCCCAAAAGGGAAACATCGATTTAACTTTTATAGTCTTATTGCAATCTACTTTTCTTGGATACTTATTTCTCGAATAAAGACTAATGTTTACCAGATTTGATTACTTGTCGGGTCTCCATTCATACAAGTATTGGATACCCGTCACTGCCTCCTTCACAAAAGGTATCTGGGTTCTGAACCTCTCACACGTCGGCTAACTCTACATGTTATGCCATTGTCTAAGGAGATCATGATTTAACTAGCTCTGTTGTAACTAGTTTTGTTTCTACTGTAATGCTTGTTGGAGTAATCCATTGGGGTCGTTCTTCCATTAATGGAATAATGCCACTTCTTGTATAAGTATTGAGTCTATAAATAATTAAAGAGTCTGGTCCGCTATGTAATATACTTCTTTTCTTTAATTATTGAAAGACAACCCTATTCGAATTAGCTCGAAAAGTTAATATGTGTCAAAGTAATTTTGTTCTTTAAATTCGAACATTGTACTCATTATTCACGCAACTCGACTCTATTCTATACCATTGGTCTATCCCATCATAGAAAGGAAAGAGTTTTCAATAGTTTAACAATAGATTTACTGGTATCTTTTGGCCTATTGTATTCGATTCAAATTGGATGAAGTATATCAGCTGTTTCTTTAACTAGAGTATTCCATCTCTTATGCAATTGAATTATAGTTATGGTTGTGTGTTTGTCAAAGATTTACCATATTCGGAGTATCAGAGAAATTTCTTATGAATATATACATGCATATAGTTATATATACATATTTGTTTATGTAGACATTAGATTGTGTATTTCATTATCATGCCTACCAATAGTAATTAGATATATACTTATTACATCTATCGTGGAATTTTATTGACTCAGAGTGGATTAAATCTACACAAAGTGGCAGATAGTGTTCAGATTGCATTTATGAACCTGAATTTTCACTTGCCGAAAACACTTACTTCATATATATAGACTAGTTTCAATATGTTCATGCCGAGATGTTTTACACCAGAAATTTCGATGTACAGGAAATAGCTCTATTATAATGGAAATCCAATTACAAAACAAAAGTTATTTCCAGAATTTAATCACACAAATCCATTTGATTATTCTAGGAGGAAATCAAATAATTTCTAACTTTCGTACAGATTCTAATTCAATCATGAAGGGTTTCCTAGGAAATGATATTCAAAAAATTATTTATAAACTATTCTGTAGGAAACTGGATTGCACATATTCATGTAATCGAATAGTTTTCTCTCGGGTTATTGTATCCATACAGGATTTAGTGATTATTCTACATCTGTAACTAATTCCCTCCACCGAGATAGAAATAATTCAATTTAGATACAACTCGAAACATTAGAGCAGATATATGGTCATTCAAACAGATGCATTACAACAATTAGATGTAATAACTCAATCAGAGAAGTGAAGATTTCATATCTGAAACATCTCTTAGGAAGACAAAAGGAACAACCACGTTCCTCCCAACCATAGAATAGGGCATCCAAACTACCTGCTCGATTCACCCCCTAGCCTGACTGTGAACCCATGAGGGAGAACTTGGAACCTCCTCCTCAGAAATGTCTTACAATTTCAGCAGTCTCTTCTTGCCTCACACTCAATCAGTAGTGTCCATAACAACAAGAAAACTAGTATTATCTTTCCCAGCATACTCGACAACGTCTTGCCTCCTCACATATGCTATTTATCAAAACAATCCTTTTTGCCTAGGTCCTTTCCCTCTCTTGGGAATTTTCAAAGCTTTCTAAATACTTGATTTTTACGGGTTGCCAATGGCCAAATCCATGATTTTCCACTTGTAACAATCAGTCCTGAGGTAGTTCCAACATGTTCCCCACTCATGGAGTCATGGTCAGTTGATTTTAAAATAGTTGTTCCATTTGTCCTCCTGCAATAAATATAAAGTATTATGTTTTCATACAAGTGTCATAGTCAAATAGTTAGTTGGGTCAAATCAGATCTCTGCCCAACAGTCATAATAATTAGTTACAATTTACCAAATTCGAAATTCGTAATTCCCATAAATGGCAAAAAATTTCCAAATTTGAATTTACCAAAAACAAAATAATTTTTTTTTAACAATTTTCGAATTCAAAGATAATTTATTTCTGGGGATGTCACATCCTTTCCCCCTTCAATAAAACACTATCCTTAGTGTTCATTCCTTTCTTGGAATGGGATTGGATGAGATTTCGGCAAATCTCCTTACAACTCCCAAGTGGCCTCCTCAGGACTAAAGTGCTTCCATTGCACCTTTACCTGAGTGATGACTCTGTTCCTAAGTGCTATTTCTCTCCGGTCCAGAATATGCAAGGGTTTTGCCTGGAGATCGCCTTATGGTTCCACCTGCACCAAGTTCCAATCAATCATATGAGTAGGGTGATGAACATATTTTTTCAATAAAGAAACATGAAATACATTATGAATTTTTAGATTAGCTGGAAGTGCAAGTTGGTATGCTACGGGTCCAATTAGAGCTAGTATCTTGAAGGGCCCACAAAACCTGGGTGCCAACTTGGCACAGTTCCTGAGTTTTAGTGAAATTTTCTGGGCTTTGACTTTTAAGTAAACATGATTCCCCACTTGAAACTCCAAGTGTGTTATTTTCTGGTCTGCATAACTCTTCTTCTTGTCCTGTTCCTCTTTTAAGTTTCATTGTACCTTTCTTACCATATTCTCCATTTCTTGGAGCATCTCTGGTCCAACCATAAGTCTGTCAGCCGGGTTGCCCTAGCTAATTGGAGTCATACAATTTCTGTCATACAGTACCTCGAAGGGTCTTAGCTTAGCTGAAGTTTGGTACCCATTGGTATATGCAAATTCTAACAGGTGTAGATAGTCTTCCCATTTGCTTGATTTTTTTCTTACGTACATGCAGATCATATCTTCTACAATTTGGTTTGTCCATCCGTTTGTGGATGATAGCTCATACTGAAATTCAAATTGGTATTTAGCCCTGCAAACAATTCCTTCCAAAAAAAAGACGTGAATTTTACATCTCTATCTGAAATCACCATTTTAGGAATACCATGCAGTCTAAAAATTTCTTTCATAAATATTTCAGCAATGTTTATAGCTTTAAAAGTAGACTTTACTGGAATAAAGTGTGCAGACTTACTGAGTTTATCGATTACAACCATGATAGTCATTCTATTTCTAAGTTTTGGGAAAACCTGTAATAAAGTCCAGCGATATGGTCTCCCATTTCCATTTTGGTACTGGTAATGGTTATAATACGTCGGTTAGATGATGGTGTTCGACCTTTACCTGCTGACAATATTGGCACCTAGCTGAGTATTCTATTGTTTCACCCTTCAAATTAGGCCAATAGAATAATTTCCTGAGTGTTGTTATCATTTTCTAGTATCCTGGATGACCAAAATATGGTTTCTTATGCACTTCATCAAGAACTGTTATATTCAACTCTATTGAATCGGGCATATAAAGTCTGTTTTTAAATTGTAGTAACCCATTTTTATCGATAGTCAGATCTGCTTTGTCTGAGTTTGTTGTAGTGTCTTGTAATTCTACCACTAACTTAGTGTAATTTTCATCATTAATACCTACCGTCCTTATTCTCTGTTCCAGATCGCTTTCTACCCTGTTGACGTTTATCTCAAATATCTCGTGGACTCTTCTTCTTAAAGAACCTGCTACTTTATTTTCCTTACATTTGATATGTCTTAGCTCAAATTCAAATTCACTCAAAAAGGCTAGCCACCTTGCTTACCTTACATTAAGATCTGGTTGGTTAAATAGATATTTCACCCCGCTATTATCTATCAATAGTAGAAACTTTTTGCCCATTACGTAGTGTCGCCACATTTTAAGGCATGTATTACTCCTGCCAATTCTAAATCATGAGTGACGTAGTTTCGCTCATGTTCCTTTAACTTCTGGGACTCATAGAAAATAACGTGTCTTTCTTAAGTTAGGACACCACCTAGTCCTTCTTTACTCGCGTCGACACAGACCGTAAAGTCTTTATCTGGGTATTATACCTTTAAAATGGGTGCATTCGTTAATAATTCCTTCAACTTATTAAAACTATCTTGTCACTTTTGTGACCAGTCAAACTTGGTCCCTTTCTTTTGTAATGATGTGATGGCGTAGGCTATTTTGAAAAACCCCTCTATAAATCTACGATAATATCCAGTGATTCCCATGAATGAATGGATGTCCACTACATCCTTTGGTACTGGCCATTCCATAATGGCTCTTACTTTCTCAGGGTCAACTACAATTCCCTCTGTAGAAATTACATGTCCTAGGTATTGTATCTTCTTCTGATAAAAAATGCACTTATCGAATTTAGCATACAGTTGGTTCTTCCTCAATGTTTGAGGACGATTATTAAGTGTTCTTCATGTTCTTCTTCTGTTTTTTAATATACCAAAATATCGTCAATAAAAACAAGCACGAATTTGTCCAAGTATTGACTAAAAATACTATTCACTAAGCACATGAATGTGGTTGGAGCGCTAGAGAGTCCGAAAGGTATAACCACAAATTCGTAATCTCCATATCTTGTTTGAAAAGTTGTCTTGCTTATGTCCTCATCTTTTATTCTAACTTAATGATATCTAGATCGCAAATCAAACTTCGAAAAGATCTTTGCCCCACCTACTTGGTCAAACAGATCGTTTATCCTAGGTAAGGGATACTTGTTTTTAATAGTCACTTTGTTTAATTTTCTATACTTGATACATAGTCTTAGAGTACAGTCTTTCTTCTTCACAAAGAGGACAGGCGCTCCCCAAGGTGAAGCACTCAGTCTGATATACTCTTTGTCCAATAACTCCTGCAGTTGTATTTTCAATTCTGTCAATTCTGGTAAACTCATTTGATAAGGTGTTTTCGAGATAGGGGTTGAACCAGGTAGTAGGTCTATGGAGTAGTCTTTGTCTCTTCTACGGGGTAAGTCAGGTATTTCATCAACAAATACATCTCTCAAATCACGTAAAACAACAAAGTCTTCCAATTTAGGTTTGTCTTTCTTTTCTAATAGGTTTGTTACTTGGATGGCATAAACTTGACATCCCTTTCTCATACATTTCTTGAATTGCATCGCTAAAACTCTTTTAGCTCATACAGGTTTTGGTATACCTTGGGTTGTTCTAGTAGTGTCATAATCATGTTTATAGTTAAGTGTCTTTGTATAACAATCGAGTACTGCCTTGTGATTTTCCAACCAATCCATTCTAATAATCATATCATAAGATCCTAGTGGTAGGATGTTTAGATTTGTTCATATGTTTTGACCATCTAAGATGAACTCAAAATTAGAAATAAAGTCAACTACTTTCCTTTTAGTTCCAGTAGCTAGTTGTACCAGCCACGATTTTGCGTGCTTTAGTTTCTTAAGTTTATTTGACTCTACTACACCAAGAGTAATATAACTTAATGTAGCTCCAGGGTCAATTAAAATAGAAATTCGAGTTTTATTGATTTTACCTTCGATTTCTATCACAGAGGACTAGTAGTCAGCTTGTCAACCATCTATGGCTACATTTATCTGATGCAGCCTTCTGTCCACATCACCCACCGTCGAGGCTTCCTGCAAGTTATGAACATCAGTTTTGTTTGCTAAAATTAAATGTGGGAAGTTCCTCCTTAGGTGAGGTTCTCCACATTCCCATCACTTTGACGATTCGTGGGGGCTTTCCGCAAACTTCTTTGTTCCCAGAATTGTTGGTTTACCGTTGCCTTGCGTATTCAGATGGTTGGAGTGAAAATATTTTCTCGAAAATCTTTTTGCTACATTCCGATAAGGAGCTGGTTGGTATCCCTTCTTCTACTGGTTCATTCGATCTTGTTTCTTATCCTTCCAGGATTTGGGAAACTCTACCCATTGTTTGTACTTGTCGTAGCACATTCGTTCTTTCCTGAATACTTCACTCAAGGACTTGGGGTTGTCGAACTCAATTATGTCCCTGTAGGATTATGGTAAACAACTTAAGAATTGTTGGATTTTCACCTTATTCTCCTGAATCTAAGGTATGAACCTTAGTAATTCCCGGAATTTATTTATGAGGTCCTCCATTGTCATTTCCAATTCTTAACTCATAAAATTATTTTGTTTTCCTTTCATAGTAGCTTTTAGATAGGTATTGTTTCTTGAAATATTTCTTAAAGTCAGACCATTCCATATGTTTCTCCTTTAGGCCCTTGGCCAATTTCAGGTCTTGCCACCAAATATAAGCCTTCCATTTTAGATTGCATATGGCCATTCTGACCTTCATATTGCTAAAGTAGTTATATATCTGGAAGTATTTTTTGATGTCCAATAACCATGACTCATCTTCTTCTCTTGTTCTGGATTCTCCATCAAAGGTAGTTGGTTTAATTTTCTTGAATTCTCCTTCAAGGTGGTCTACTGGTTTTCTCTTTTTGTCTATTTTTGTTTTGTCCTCAGCTGAAGGTGTACCTTCAGACAAATTGTCTCCTTTTTCTATTTCAGGTCCAAAGTTCTTGGAAGCCCTCTTGCTAACTTCTTCATCGTTATTATCGTCCTTTGGTATTTTCTTTGTGACTATACTATGCAATAAGACTTCATTTATTTCCTGTTGTTCTTGTTGAGATTTCTTCAGTTTTTCATTGTCGGCTTTGGAAACCTGTATTTTGACGATGAAATTCCTCATTCTTTCTAGTACTTCAATAGGTGAGCTTCCATCACTATTATGTCTCTGATTTTCAGGAAGTCTTTGTTCAAGATTTCCATCGATTCTGATTTCCTCGTCATCCTGTGCTGCCATGATTAACACAAAACAGAAAAGGTTTTTTGTTTGTAACAATGAAGGTTTATTAGTTTTGCAAAAGTAAAAATATATGCCAAGAATTTAATGTGGCCATGTTCAAGGCCCAGTGTTGTAAACTTTTTTCTAATACCATATGTAATGATCCTCATATTTATGACAATTTTTTTTTTTTGTTTAAACAGTTTCTTGGTGGAAAAGGGGTTCTCGTCATGCAACTTTGTTATTGATTGGTTAGGAAATTTTGTAATAAAACTTTACTTTAAAGTTCTATTATAAATTCCTTGATACAAACTCTTAGTTGTCTACAAACCACAAGATTTCCTATTCGTGACATGTGTAGAAGGTTATGAGGAAAGGTTTCCCAGATTATTGGTAAATCCCCTTACGTATACCTATAGGCTACGCATATAAGACTAGTTTCAGAGTACATGATGTAACTCATTTTTAAAATAACACAAGACTTCAAGTTCTTGCACATATCCACTTGTGGTGTTATGGCATGAAGCCTTAATTAGTTCTTAATCATAACAGACATGGGGGTTGGGTTTTCTCTTACACCAGATAGCTAACCTAACTACCAAGTCCTGGTTATTTTGTAGTTCTTTAGAATCAGTGGTTGATTGAATGAAAGTACGAGATCCAAAGACCAGTGGGATGTTGATAGATAGGATCTAATTGTTGTCTTGGATTTACACAGGGGGTTAAAAAATGGTTTAACTCGAGTCATGATGGTGTCTCATCGAAACCTTCTTTAAGTGGATGAGATGGATTACTTTCATAAAATTTAAAGTTTTGTAACTTCATTTAAAGTCATCCTACGATCCCTTTGTAGTTACTGGCTCCATACCCAAGGTGTCATATTCACTCTGCCATTGTCACATGGAAATCCATCCTACATTTACTACGAGGTGACAAGGCACCACTTAGGGTTAGAATAGTTTTACTGCTTTGTCATTCCTGAGTTTTCATGAAGAGGTTCAACATACCCCAATTTCAGAGGTGAAGACTTTTGTGAGTGAAGGCGGTTGCTCCAGGGTGTAACTATTGGCGTGGCCCTAGGCCCTGGTAAGTTCTTTAAACACAATACTGAGATAGATAAACAACAAGGAGATGTAAATATTTGGAAATAATGTTAGGTTTTCTATTGTTCCGTCAGTTTCTGCAGTGTTTCCCTTTTGTATGTTGTGTTCTTCGTTGTGGCAATTTTTCTGCAAAACTTTCAAAAATTCGCCCCGTTGTCCTAGGAAAACGATTTCCTCCCTGGGATTGTCGATATGCATTCTTGGTTAGGCGTTTGGGATCCCTCTATAGTAGCCACCAGAGTCTTTCATATTTAGTGTTGTTCGAAGCATACGCATCTCCTCCAATAAGTGATGACCCTTGGTTTTTTCTCTCTCTTTTTATTTTATAAAAGTTTCACAGTGAAAAGCCTAAGTCATAGTATATATACCAGCTTGTTTTCATTATTCTTATTATCGCTCTTCCTCGAATAATCTTTCGGAGATAGGTTGGTTCTGTTTATAGTTAAAAGATGTCGCCTCTTTTTGTTTGGTAGGTAATATGTTATATTTCTTTTATTTGTCTCCTCTGAAATGGATGGAGTCACCATCCTGTAGATTTACCAAACCCTTGGTTGGTCCTTCGATTACCATTGTCATATCTCGTTTCCATGATACCTTGAATAATTTTACTGGGAGTCCTGTAGCATAAAATTTCTATGTGCATCATGAAGCCATGTCATCTTGACGGGTGGTGATTTATTTCTGTCCCTTGAACACCATAGCGTGATGACTCTACTCTTACTGTTTATTTTGTATATTTATTTGTTACAATTTTATTTCAGAATTGATTTAGACTTAACTCTTTAATCGTGTCGATATGTTGTGTGAAAATTCTATATTATCACTTTGGTTTCTTCTTATGGAAAAGTTTTTAATGTTTTCAATTTAAGGGTTTCGTTATAAAACTTGTTATTGTCACTAATGATGGGCCTTTTTGTTGCGAGGACCCATCAGAGATGGTACTACGTACTCCTCCTTTGGCCTGAACATCTAAATAGATAACAGGTAATGGGGAAAGGATTTGAACCCATGCATTAACAATATAAGTATCTTCCTGAAAGGGAAACATCGGTTTAACTTTTATAGTCTTATTGCAATCTACTTTTCTTGGATACTTATTTCTGGAATAAAGACTAATGTTTACCGGATTTGATTACTTGCAGGGTCTCCATCCATACAAGTCTGAGATACCCATCACTTCCTCCTGTGCAAAATCTATACGAATTTCAAACCTCTCACACCTTGGCTAACTCTACAGGTTCTACCATCGTCCAAGGAGATTATGATTCAAATAGCTCTATTGTAACTAGTTTTGTGTCTACTGTAACGCCTATTGGAGTAAGCCCTTGGGTTCGTTCTTCCATTAATGGCATAACGTCAATTCCTATATAAGTACCGAGTTTGTAAATAATTAAAGAGTCTGGTCAACTATGTAATATACTTCTTTTCTTTAATTATTGAAAGACAACCCTATTTGAATTCGCTTGAAAAGTTTATTTGTGTTAAAGTAATTATGTCCTTTAAATTAGAACACTGTACTCATTATTCATGCAACTCGACTCTATTCTATACCATTGGTCTATCCCGTCATAGAAAGGAAAGAGTTTTCAATAGTTTAGCAATGGATTTACTCGTATCTTTTGGCCTACTATATTTGATTTAAATTGAATGAAGTATATCGGTTGTTGCTTTAACTAGAGTATCCCAACTCTTATGCAATTGAATTATAGTTATGGTTGTGTGTTTGTCAAAGATTTATCATATTCAAAGTATCGGAGAAATTTCTTATGAATACATACATTCATATAGTTATATATATGTATTTGTTTATGTAGACATTAGATTATGTATTTCATTATCATGCCTACCAATAGTAATTATATCTATACTTATTACATATCTATCATAGAATTTTATTGACTCAGAGTGGCTTAAATCTACACGAAGTGGCAGATAGCATCCATATTGCATTTATGAACCTGAATTTGCACTTGTCGAAAACACTTACTTCATATATATAGACTAGTTTCAATCTGTTCATAACTAGATGTTTTACACTAGAAATTTCGATGTACAAGAAATACCTCTATTATAATGGAAATCCAATTACAAAGCAAAAGTTACTTCCAGAATTTAATCACACAAATACATTTGATTATTCTAGGAGGAAATCAAATAATTTCTAACTTTCGTACAGATTCTAATTCAATCATAAAGGGCTGCCCAAGAAATGATTTTCAGAAAATGATTTATGAACTATTTTGTAGGAAAATGGACTGCACATATTCATATAATTGAGTAGTTTTCGTTCAAGTTATTGTATCCATACAAACTTTAATGATTACGCTACATATATAACTAATTCCCTCCACCAATATATAAATAATTCAATTTAGATACAAATCAAAACATTACAGAAGATATACGATCATTCAAACAGATCCAATACAACAATTAGATGTAATCACTCAATTAGAGAAGGGAAGATTGCATATCTGAAACAACTCGTAGGAAGACAAAAGGAACAACCATGTTCCTCCCAACCATAGAATAGGGAAGCCAAACTACTTGCCCGATTCACCCCCTAGCCTGACCATGAACCCATGAGGGAGAACTTGAAACCTCCTCCTCAGAAATGTCTTTCAATTTTAGCAGTCTCTTCTTGCCTCACACTCAAGCAGTAGTGCCCATAACAACAAGAAAACCAATCGTATCTTTCCCAACATACTTGGCAGCGTCCTGCCTCCTCACATATGCTATTTATCAAAACAATCCTTTTTGCCTAGGTCCTTTCCCTCTCTTGGGAATTTTTGAAGCTTTCTAAATCCTTGATTTTCAGAGGCTTCCAATGGCCAAATCCCTGATTTTCCACTTGTAACAATCAGTCCTGAGGTAATTCCAACATGTTCCCCACTCATGGAGTCATGGTCGGTTGATTTTAACATGGTTGTTCCATTTGTCCTCCTGCAATAAATATAAAATATTTTGTTTTCATACAAGTGTCATAGTCAAATAGTTAGTTGGGTCAAATCAGATCTCTTCCCAACAATCATAATAATTAATTACAATTTACCAAATTCGAAATTCGGAATTTCCATAAATTGAAAAAAAATTCCAAATTCAAATTTACCAAAAACGGAATAATTTTTTGTTTAACAATTTTCAAATTCAAAGATAATTTATTTTTAGGGATGTCACAATTTCCAATTCTAGATACAAGCTCTTCGGAATAGTATCCATTGTATCTATAAATTGGTGTATCCATTTTCTTTATGGTACTTAACTCCATAAATTCCTTCACTTCTCAACATTACATGTTGGATTACTCTTTCATGTATACTTTTGTGCAATATTTTCTCCCTCAGTACCAAACCTTACTTGCATTAGTCTTCTACACTATGACCATTCTTCAATTCCTTCTTTGTATGCATCCCACCATCTCGAGGGAGTTTCTTTTAGAACAACATATAGTGCCAACATCCTTTGTTTTTCGGGTACCTGCAACTCAAATGTATTTACAAAAAAACTTATATCATTCAATACATCATACCTGGGTGGATCACATGGTTTTGTTCCAATCTAGCACAAGGATTTGGTTATGCATGCACATTGTCTAGTTGACACTTCATGCATCCTCTGTTGACAATGCTATAAACCTTCCTCTGAACTTGATGCACACGAATTGATACTTCTCTAACTTAGTGCACCATTTGTAGTAGGTTTAAATAATCATCCATCAACGTAGTCATGTTATAAAAATTGTCAATGTCATTTACTCTTGCTGGCTCTATCTATCTCTTTCCTTATGTTGGGTCCAATGGTGCAGTAACTTTAAACAATTTGAGTTCAAATATTATTTCCCTCTTATTCAAATTAATGATTTCCTGGTTATCAAATTCCCATTCAATTCCCATCAGTGTTGGATATGGTTAACTATCATCCATGATCTCAATCACTTCAAAGTATGCCACACTGTGCACCCCATCTATGTTCACATGTACTCTTGTAATCAACCAATCAGTACTATTTTGTGCTAATTCACGAGCCTTAACTGAAGAGGAGACCATACTGGATTAGGTTTTCCCATCATATCCTAGGTCTTCTAAGGAAAAAAATTCAGATCAATCCCCAAGTTCTAGATAACATTATCCACATAATATCCCCTGATTTTTGCACTAAATCTGAATTCCCCATTGGACCTCTTTTTGTGTAGTACCTGATTCACCACTCTTTCTGCCATGGAAGTTTCCCTTCCTTGTGTGCAGTGATCAATCATGTCATATAGTGTATTCAATGCAGTTTCATCTTGCATTAGACCAACACAAGTTCTTAATAATTCTCTTATAGTTATTACCTTCCAAGTTGGTTTCTCTGGCACAACACGATCTCTCACATGAGGCACAAATGATATTAATTCTCCAAAACATTGTCCAATTATCTCTTTCTTTCCCTCTGATATGTCTCCTTTTCTTGGCGAGGATAAAAGGTTGGAATAGGTCCTACTTAATTCCTTACCTAATGGTTAGCCTACTTTCCTTCATTCATCACATCAGATCATGTTCTATCTCCTTCGTGCATAGCATATGTGTTATTCTAGGTTGTTGTTTAAATTTTTCAATGGATATTATCTTCACATTTTGATTTGGATTATGGTTTTGATTTCCTCTAGCCTACTATTTCACAGTTAGTTGAGGACAATATTTTGTCACATAGGCGAGTGCTCTACAGTATGTGAATGTTGTACATGGATTCAGACAGTTGTGGGATAAATGTCCCAGTTGATTACAATTGTAACATATAATCAATCCTCTTCCTCCCATAACAAAATTTCCTCTGCCTCAACCTATACCAAATTTTCCCCTGTTTGCTTGATTAAAATCCTCTTTTATTATTATATTGCTTACCATCCCTTTTTTTCGCAACATTCTCCTCCTAAATCTTGTACATATCTATAGTGTGCCCCCTCATTAGATCAAATGTGCAACAATCCTTCTCTTCATGTATGTCTAACTTGAAAAAATTACAAAAAACTTTCATTAGTGTACTATGATACTTCTGGAGTAATGGACACTCAGTTGGATGTTGGCCCCATTTCTTACATATCTCACAAAACCCCCCTCCTGGTAATTGATTCAACACTCTAGTCACCAAATATTGCCCAAATGTTGGGAATTTTTCCTTGTGATGGCCTTTAGTACTACACTTGGTACACAAGACTTGTTCATGTTTCTCCTTCCCTTTTGCAAGTTCTACTAGTTGAATCATCAAAGCAACCAACTGTGTCTGAACTTGCTGCATACCTCCACTATCTCCTACAGGGGATGATTCTAATTTCAATGCAATTTCCAACACATCAGGTTGTGACACAACCTTATATTGAATCAATGGCCTACAAATGTGTGGTATAAGTCCTCCAATAAACCATTCTTGAGGTTATTGATCGAGGATATGGAAATTCATCCTACCCATCATATCCTTGAAAATTTGATTGAAGTTGCATATTGACTATGTTTTCACCTGTTTAATCTCTTTTCATTTTGTAATGTAGTACGACTCATACTTCGTATTCTTGAACTCTTTCAACAATGCTTTCCTTATATCTTCCATAGTCTTGGATTTTCCAGTAGGTGTGGAACTCTTCAATGTCATGTACCATACTAATGCATGATCTTGAAATGTTGTTGCTAACTGTGAAATATTCATAGCCTCATCTTGAAAATTATTTGCATCCCAAATTGTCTCGCAAACAAACAGATGTTGGTATGGGTCCCTTGACCCAACTCCCTAGAAATCAAGCAGTCTAAGGGTGTTTTTTAACCTTTCCATGATTCTTTCATATTCCCTCCTCTTGGTGATGATAGTTGACTCTCACAATACACATTGATTCCACTACTCTAATTGTTACTACTATGTTATCCCATGGTAACTATAAGTTATTTTGATAAGTCTTCAACTTTTATCTCTGATTGTGGTGATGCACATGGGGTCGTTTTTTTGAAACAAGATCTAGTGTGAGTAGGACATACTGACTCTTATGTTATAGGAGTGGACTGGGATTCCTCTTCCTCTTCTCTTTTGTGTGGTATTTCCATGTTTTGGACTATTGCTCAAGGTTCTCTCCCCTCTCTCTCACTATGCGACTCTCCTTTTTTAGTCCTAGTCTTTCACCTCTTGTACCTCCTGCCTCCACACAATATTCCAAAATCGTCTTCTTCCTTTGGTATACCCTCTTCAGTCCTCTGCAACCTCATTCCCTCCTTTCCTTCTTCATAGCTTCCTTCGTTCTCTCATGTTTTTAGACTATCCTCTTCTCGTCCCCCAGTTCTCCTATGTGAATGAAGCCCCTTAGTAGTCAGATTCCATCGTCATCCTGAAATTGTCACAGAATATTATTTTCATCCACTTACCTAATGATTTCATGAACCTTTTGTGAGAAACTTTGAAAAATTCCATTTACGCAACATTGTATGACTAGGTACAATCTATTGCAAATTCTATAATACAACCTCCTAATATATTGTCCAACTAGAAATTAACTGTGCAAGTAGTTGAATTACTTACAAAATTTATTTATCTTAACAAATCAGGAGTACAATTCCTCGGTGCTACAGTTCGGTACCTTCAAGTATTCTCCACTAATATTTCTAACCAATATGTCAAGATAGTTGGAAATTTTCCAAAGAAAATTTCATGCAGTTTTGTGTACACATACCTTTTCATCCATTGTTCATTACTCTTCTGAAGGTTTTTTTTCTCTTTTCAATCAAAATCTCATTCCTTCCTTTCTAAACATTCTCAGATCTCTTTCTTATTCAGCCTCCAAAACATTCCCTTAATCGCAAAACCCGAGTCCTAGCAATGGAACCCTTTGTTGGCGCTCCACGTGGTTTTAAGACCCTTGGTTCGAGTTATATTTGACCAAGAAAACCCTTCATACACTGGAACTTTCGACATCACCTACATGCATATGAAGTCTCACCCAAGGTATCTATTGGGATTGCAGGAAATGGGTTTTTGTGGTAGTGAGGGAATGGGAGGTTATTATTCTATTCATTCTTACTTATTGGTTATGTGCACAATTTCCTCTATTTTTTGTTCATTAGATACTTAGTGAGTTCAGATTCATATTACCATTATATTCCATGTTTCAATTGTGACATCCCCCCAAAAATAAAGAAAATAAAAATATTTTTAGAATTTAAATTGTTGAAAATTTATTTCCATTTTTAGTAAATTCGAAATTGGAAATTTTTTGCCATTTATGGAAATTCCGAATTTCGAATTTTATAATTGTAATAAATGATTTTGACTGTTGGGCAGAGATCTGATTTGTCCCAACTAGATATTGGACTATGACACTTGTATGAAAAACATAATATTTTATATTGATTGCAGGGGACAAAGGGGACAACCATGTTAAATTTAGCTGACCATGACTCCATGAGAGGGGAACATGTTAGAACTACCTCTAGGCTGAATTTTACAAGTGGAAAATCAGTGAATTGGCCACTGGCATCCCCTAAAAATCTGGGATTTAGAAAGCTGTGAAAATTCCAAAAGGAGGGAAAAAGACCTAGGCAAATTGATAAATAAGCATATGTGAGGAGGCAGGACACTACCAAGTATGTTGCAAAGGAAAGCTATTGATTTTTTTTCGCTTGCTATTATGGAAAATGAATGGAACTGAATGGATGTAAGGCAAGGTGGTGACTACCAGTTCGAAGGAAATTACAGAAGAGGGGTTTCCAAGTTTGCCCTCATGGACCCATGGTCAGGCTAGGGGGTGAATCGTGCAAGTGATCTTGGTTGCTCGATTCTATGGTTGGGAGGAACGCGGTTGTTCCCTTTGTTTTTCCATGAGTTTAGTTAATATATGCTACTCTAACCCCTACCTGTTCGAATTCTTTTATATATATGGTACTGAACATGTTAAATCTGTAGTGAAGTGGTTCCTAGTATCTGTTTTAATGATCATATAACTGTTGTGTGTTATTTCCGGTACCGAATTTCAATATCTCTGTCTCTGTAGGGTGAATTGGTTACGGATATAGTGAAATCTTAAAGTTATCATTCATCCAAAAACATAGACAAAGGTTGTTCGATGACTACAGTCTACAACTACCTTCAAATTAAATCTATTGAACAAAAGGAAACTGATTTTCTTGCATAGTGTATTTGTAGCCAAGTGTAACTTTTCCTATGGTGAAATTATATCTCCTGTAGATGACTATACTATACAACGAACCTTCACTAATAAGTATACAATTTGAAACTATAAGTAAATATACCGTGCAACTCTGAGATTATATTCGACATGCATGTAGACCTGTATAAGTA
>JASDQU010585656.1:40103-51232 GCA_032191745.1 Picea mariana | reverse complement strand
AGATTTTTGCGTTCGAAAGTTCAGGGGTCTAGAGGATGAAATTTTGGGCACTCGACATCAGAAGTCCTAAAATAGTGAAAGGGGATCTGAGCCGTCCATCTGCAGGAGGACGCGTGTCACAGAATTGTCTGTTTCAGAGTTTTGGGCACTAGGACTCACAGAGGTGAGTGCCTAGACTTTGCGAGTAACGAAGTCATGAAGAGATAAAAACCATCCATCTGAGAAGGACAAGTGGCAACAATCAAGGGATCGACGAAGTGCAGAAGGGGTCCAAGATTCAGATCTCGTGAACTCGAAAGTTTGCAATGTGAGAGCCCAAAGGTTGGGTTCTCTAAGTTGCGAAGTCGCGAAATCATGAGGAGCGAGACAACCATTGGATCTAGAGAACGGGAGGACCGTTGGATCAGAGCCTAATCACACATCGCACATTCAGAGGTTCAGAGGTTGAAAGGACCTCGTCTCGACTGCAGAAGTCACGAAGTGCCGAGAGCCGAGGCACGGAGGTAACATGTGGAAGAACCATAAGGTGGGGCCCATGTGATAGACAAGCAGACACACGTCGTAGGGGAAAAGGAGTCAACACTCTATTGACTTCTCGCGTCTCAGAGATTCACGGGATAAGACCACGGGATCTCGACGCTGAAACTCACGAAGCGATGAGTAGCGAGAGGTGTTAGCATTAAGCCTAGCCGGTGGTCATGTGTGGAGGGAACTAACAGAAGGGAGCTATACCCATTTCATGATTTCGAGTATTGTAGGATTGACAAAGAGGAGTCATGAGCTTCGACTCATGAACTCACGAGATTGCGAGTTGCAACAAGTTCCTTCAGGAATAGACCTTGGTCATAGCACTGTGGTCACTTGGGAAAGGTGGAGCTCGCACCTAGTGCTGTTCGCACACGGGAGCTTCCAAAAAGGACCTGTGGATCGATAACTAGAGATTCCAGCAGGGAGTCAAAAGGAGCTGCTTTGATTCATAAGGAGATAAAGAACAATCCTGTGAGCGGACGTCGCCCCGAGGGTCGATAGAGTTGTTTGCATCACCTAGACACAAATCATTATTACACATATTTTTAAAAGCGAGGATAAAAATAGTCCCTCTAATTATAGGGCCATTATGGTTAGCCCCCTTTTATCTAAGTTATATGGAATTATTTTGGAAAACAAGATCAACGGATGGATAGAAAGAAACAAAAAATGAGGCAAAGTCTAGGTCAGATTTATGAGCTATCATTCAATTGTGGACCACCTTGTTATGCTTAGGATCATTTTATAGGATCATTTTATGAGCTATCATTCAATTGTGGACCACCTTGTTATATAGGAGTTAAGCAAGGATGCTCCCTATCCCATACCCTTTTTTTCCATATACATTAACAAGTTAGAGGGTTGTTTGGAAGAAACATGTTGTTAGCCCAACTCTATATGGTATAGTTATCATCCTTCTTCCTTCTTTTGATGATATTGTTATTATGTCAAGAAGTCCCTATGATATCGATAAGCAACTAAAATTTCACAAGGTTTTATGCTCTAGTACATGTATTCAACTATTAAGAAGTTGAAAAAACAAAGGTTATGATAATTAAATCCAAAAATATCACTTACACTAATTTTGTATATGAAAACAACAACTTGGAGTAAGTGAATTCATACAAATATCTCATAATCTATCTTTATCACAAGCTTAGCCATAACTATAACATTGATAAAAGGATAAATGGTGGCTGGGAAGATTTTGGACTTGAAAACAATTGTAAATCAATAGAACTTTGGCTATGGGATAATAATAATCTCCTCTTTGAGACTCTCGTCACTCCTATTACCTTGTATGGTTTTGAAGTTTAGGGATGCAACATATCTAGAAAATCATGGAGAAAGATAGAGAAAATCCAGAAGTCTTTTATAATTGATAATCTCAAAATATGTTAATAATAATTTCATCTTCCTCAAAATTTGTTTTAGACCTCTAGTCAACATTAATGGGGAATGTGAGAATATGTTTAATATTTTTCTAATGGCCTCACTTACTATTGTATTGCATACCATGATGATAAAGCATTTTGTATAGATAATGATGCATTATTAAACTATTGGGCATATTATTCTTCATTAACTCACTAATTTAAAAAAATGAGTTGATCCCACATTCATCATGGAATATGATATCCTATCCGCTTGCTAATTTATAAAGTGGGTTTATCCCACATTCATCATGAGATATAATCTCCTATCCATCTAACCTATATAATAGAGGTGATGGATGATGAATTGTGATGCGCTTATGTGTTCCTTGAGAGTTGTATGGATCCCATATGAACTCTAAACTTGAGATTTTTCTAGCTTCTATAATTGATAGAATTTTTAAGAATAGAAGTATGTTTCTGTGCATGTTCCCCACCTTGGACCACCTTGGATTTTTACCATGTAAAATTATTTCCTAGTCCATTTTGTTTGCTATTGGTTTAATGCTTTCCATAGGAGTTTATATATGATAGATCTTAGTTATATGTTTCTACATATTTTTCTTTCTTTTGCATGAATCTTGAAACCATACTTGTAACATCCCCAATATAATACATTGTTAAATTAATGCTTAATATAGATATATGGTGTGGCTATGACCAAAGCGATGTATATGTGAAATGTATTTCTAAATTTTAATTAACAAAATGTAATGCTAGCTACTAAGGCGATATGGACAAAGTTGGGGGATGAGTTAGTCCACAAGAGAGTGGAGGGTCTAAGAAAACGTCTAAGAGGGGTCCAAGGGGGAAATACCCATGTCTATTATTTCCACCCATATTCCTGAATTTTATTTCATTATATATTAAACTCTATTTCCTGATTGAGTGTCCCCAAAGTCAATCATTGAATGCATTTAAGAGAGTGGTTGTGAGAAGTCACATTGCATAGTTATTTTGAGCATGGGGGGTGAGTACAATCAACTTGGGGAAGTGTTTGATTCAAGAAAGTAAGCCAAAGGAGAGAAATTTGTATGGGAGATACAACAGTTTTAGAAAGTCATTATTTTTGCATGAACACCAAGTAGAGAGGAAGAAAGAGAGCTTGGAGCTAGAGAAACCATAGAGGGAGAATTCTAGAGCATGTTGGAGCATGTTTTGTTCATATTTGGAGATGAAGACTGAAGATTCAGGTTGTCAGGCCCGAAGAGTGAGTTATTCTATGAGTTTCAGTATAAGAACAAGTATTTCTTGTTTTCCTTAGTAGTTTTCCTAGTAGTGAGTTGCCTTGAGATTCTCAGATGAGATATTCCTGGTCACTTGTGCCAGAGGGATCCTGATAAATGAATGGGATGCCCGAGGGACTGAGATCAGTGAAGGGGTACATTCCTTGGGTTGGGAAAGTTAAGAGGAAGAGAGCCAGTGGAAAATAGAGATATCTGTAGGAGAATACAAGTGGGAGAATGAAGAAAACATGCAGGAATAATAACTAGAAATGTTTGACAATTTTGAAGGAAACATAATGCAAGACTCCATTTTGAGCAACTAAAGATACAGAACAATATCTTAGAATCCTAGCCAACATGCATTGGGGCCATTGATAAAATAATGGCACATTCCTTGGGTTTTCCTTGATAAAAAAATGTTAAAATGCTTGGATTAACTTTGATAAATGAACAATGCATTCCTTGGGTCAGTGAGTTGAGAGGAATAGAAGATCATGGTCGGAAATATTGCCAGAGTTGTGAAATTGCATAATTTTATTTCTTTAATAATTGTGATGTAAATTTGTTTTTTTATGTATATTAACATGGTGTGCATCGAGGAAGGTGAAAAATTGTAGGGTAGTAGGAATGTAACATCCCTGCTATAATCCATCATTTAATTAATGCTTAATGTAGATATAATGTGTGGCTATGACCAATGTGATGTATATGCAAAATGTATTTATTTGTTTAATTAATAAAATGTGATGTGAGCTACTAAGGGGATATGGAAGGAGATGGGGAATGGATTAATCCACAGTATATGGAAGGGTATACGAAAATTTCTAAGAGGGGTCCAATGGGGAAATACCCATGTCTATTAATTTCACTCACATTCCTGAATTTTATTTCATTATGTATTCAAATCTACTTTTTGATTCAATGTCCCCAAATCCAGTCATTGAATGCATGTAAGAAGGTTTTTTGAGAAGTCACATCCCATAGTTATTGGGATCATGGGGTTTGAGTACAATACACTTTGGTAAGTCTATGAGTGAAGCAAGTATGCCAAAGGAGAGAAATTTGTATGGTAGCAATAACAATTTTAGACAGTCAATGTTTTTGCATGAACAACAAGTAGAGAGTAATAAAGGGAGTTTGGATATGAAGAAACCATGGAGGGAGAATTCTATAACATGTTGGAGTGCGTTTGGAGCATATTTGGAAATCAAGAGTAAATAGACCGGTTTTCTGGCTTGAAGTGTGAACTCTTGTGTGAGTTTCATTGTAATAGAAAGTGTTTGTTTTTTTTGTTGGTAGTTTTCCTAACGGTGAGTTCCGTTGTGTTTCCCAACTGAGATATTCTTAGTTACATGTTACAGAAAAACCCTGATAAATGAATGGGACACTCGAGGAACTTATATCAATGAAATGATACATTCCTTGTGTTGGGTAGGTGAATAGGAAGAGAGATGGTGGAAAATTGGGATATCTGTAAGAGAATGCCAGTGGGTTGTGAGATTTCTTAGCTATGAGTGGACAATGAGAGACTAGAATATTTTATGGATTAATAGCCCCAGATCAGGGGTGACTTGCTATTCATATTTGGAACACAAATTCTATGTTTCGGTGGAACATCCGTCCCAAGAAGTTGGTTGCACAACAAAGTTAAAAGATAAGTGTTTGATTTGTTTATGTGTTGTATTTATGAGTTAAAATGGTGTGCATGAAATCTCTGTATAATATTGATTTATATGATTTTTTTATTTGATTTAATAGTTTCATTTCATGTTCATTTTAGCATGTTGTGTACGCTCTAAATTAATGGTATCACTTAGCAGTAAAATCGGGTTGTATTTCGTAGTTTTTAAGCTACAAGAAATTAATTAGTTAACATAAATWTTAGTTTTTATGAGTATTTTGCACCTAATGGACCTCAACTAGGCTAAGTAACGTTAAAATACTTAAAATAAAGAATATATCATGCCTACTACGAGTAAAATAAATCAAACTATAAACAATTTAACAATAGTGTGGAATCAACAAGAGGTGATTCACAATCAACTATTAATTTGACTCCTAATTGAAATGGTGTTGGTGAAGGCATATAATCATTTGAATGTTAAATTAGGAAAGAAAATCCAAAGTGTACTTATGTTGAGAAATCAATATCCCATCATTCATATGAAAAACCTAAATACCCAAAAAGTAATGTTAAGGGCCTAGGTCTTGTTGGAAAATTGGTTGTCATTGATGTCAACTTTAGACGAAGTCTAGAATCCTCTAGAAGTAATGGGTGTAATTGAAGAAGTCTCCAAAGTGGTCCCATTATGTCATAGTTTTAAGCATGGCCCTCATAGGAAGATGATTTGAAGAATTCTACAAAGAGTTGTATAGGTGTGGTCATGAAGCATGAAGTTGTTTAAGGAAAAAGAGGGTGAAGAACATTGTAATTGCATACAAAGCCTCCATATATAGATAGCACTCATCACTACATTTCCAACTATAGGTGATATGTCACGTGGTTCCTCACAGTTGAGAAGTTATGCCCTCTTGAATATGAATCTCTGGAGTATTGTGAAGAAGTCCTGGATCTAAGGACAAGAAAGTACAAGTCGACCCCAAAATTAATTAAAGGAGAAATTTTTTTGTAAGAACAAGTTACTAGTCGAACCTAAAATTAAGTAGAGTTACTTGAAACAATATAAATACACATCAAGAATCCCTTCATTCTAACCAACCAACCAAGCAAGTATGTAATCTATTAAGTGAATCTGAGACATCGAATTTGAGGTAGAGAACGAGTGTGAAGGAGAAGTCTTAGAGCCGTAGGTGGGAGAAGGGTTTCTAGAAAATCCTCACTAAGAAAACCACCGTGGGTCAAGTGCAAGGTGTCCCATAAGGTCCCTGCTGGTTGTCTTGGTAGCATCACGTGAGAAACTGCTAGTTGCCTTTTTTTTTTCTAGCGAGGCTGAAGTAAAGTTTGATGAAGATGTTATATTTTGATGTTGAAGCTGAGGAATGGTATGCTGGTCTATGATAATATGCACCAAGTTGTTACATTATTAAAGGTACACTTTCTATGTGTTTTATCGTTGTGGTTATGGTACATGTTTAAGGCATATATTGGATGGTTTGGCACATGGTTTGAGGTGTATATTAGATATTTTGGGCATATGATTTGAGGTATATTTTTGGTACATGGTTTATATTTTATGATGAATTTTATGGCACTTGATTGAGGCACATTTTGGCACATGGTTTATTTCACATCTTGGGGATATTGGAAATATGTTTTGAGATATTATCTTGGTGATTTTGGCATATGGTTATGTGCATGAATTTGGTTTGATGATGATGATAATATGTCACTATCAATGATATTTACAGTAACAAGTTTATTATTGGTTACACTGACAAGTTGGTTATGAGTGGCAGTGACAGGTTGATTATTGGTGATAGTTTCAGTGATGGGTTACGTCTCCATTTATATTTCAGGGAGGAAGGAAGGGACAAGGAAAGGGGGTTGAATCCTCCTTCCAATTGGTGTTGGAGAATAAATGGAGTCACATCTTCCTTTGAGTTGGTGCTCATAAACTAGGGGGTTGGAGCATCCTTCTATTTGGAGTAGAATTTGGGGAGTTGTAGCTTCCATCAGGTTGGAGCTTGTAAATAGGGGGTTGGAGCCTTCTTCTAGTTGGTGCTGGATAATTTTTTAAGTTGATGCTTCCTATCAATGTAATCTTCTGAAATATAAGAAAACATTCCATGGTTTTCTTCAATTTGGGTTTCCACATAAAATTATTGTGTATTATGCATCTATGGTTATGTGTTATTGAATGAAATTGTTTATAATATATTGAATGAAGTCATACATTATAAACTATCGATGAATTTATGTTTATATACTCTGGTTAAAAGTGCTAAAAATTGCATAATATTAATCCACCCCCCTATCAATATTGCAACAATTGGAATCAAAGCAAGTATTTTTAAAAATAGTCTAATCATTGGAAGGTAGATCATGGTGTGCACTAAGAATGGAATACCATTGTTTGAGGGTCATAACTATTCAATCTAGAGAATAAGGGTAAAATTGTTTTTACAAGCATAGGGATTTGATGTCTTGAAAGAAGTAGTAAATGGATACAAAGTCCCTGCCACTCCCACAACAGATAAGGATCGAAAGAACTTGATGAAAATAACTCAAAGGATAAAAAATTTATTTTGAGTGTGTTGACTGATTGAGTACATGTCAAGGTTATGCATTGTGACTCTGCAAATAATATTTGGGAAAAACTTCAAAATATTTACTGAGGATATTCCAAAGTCAAGGTGACCAAGTTTCAAACTTATAAAGGTCATTTTGAACAGTTGTAAATGAAGGAAGATGAAGATATTGCAGCCTATTTTCTATGAGTTGATGAAATAATGAATTTTATTAAAGGCTCGGGAGAAGAAATTAAAGAACCAATCATTGTTCAAAAGGTACTAAGGTCTCTTCCAATGAGATTTGACCCTAATCATCCCTAGAAGAAATAGAAGATCTTGCTACGTTGAACATGGATGAGTTACATGGAATTATTACAGCTTATGAAATGAGAATAGCGCAGGATAATCCATCCATGAAGGAAGCATCTTTCAAATCATCAAAGAAGACAAAGAAGAATAATAAAAGTTCAAATTCAAACTACAGCTGCAGTGATGATTCAGATCAATATGAAGAAATAACAGACTTTGTAAGGAAGTTGAAGAAAGGAAATGGAAAGTACAATGGTAATCTTCCCTTAATGTGATTTAATTATGGAAAAGTTGGTCATTTTTCTTCTAAATTTATTTATTCTAAGAATATATATAATGATGAAGAATAATCTCCCAATAAAGGAAATAAATACTAGAAAGGAGACAAGAAAAGAAACAAAAATAAATTCTTCAAGAAAAGCCTCTACTCAAAAGAGGATAGTTCCTCATCAGATGAGGATGATGATAGAGACATTGACTCAGAAAAGGTAGTCATTACGGAATTTGAAAATTATGAAGAGGATTGTGAAGAATAAGGTGAGGTTGATCTTGAAGAAGAACTAATCAATGCTTTAAGTGAGCTAAAAATAGAAAGGAAGAAAAAAAATCACTCAAGGAAGAACCAATCAATATTAAGGAGGATTATCAAAATCCCAACTTTGAAAAAGACCAACAAATGATTATGAAGCTAAAGGTCCAATTAGAAGAAGGACAAAGGATTGAGTAAACCCTCTAAAACTGGTTGGAAGAAATGAAGAAAATAAAGGAGAGCTTGGAAGCATAAATAGTCTCACTAAAGAAGGAAATTCAAAAGAAATACATGTAACAGAACAAAACCAAAATATTGGATGAAATAATTAGCACTCAAAGGCCATACTATGATAGGTTTTGACTAGGATACAAAGAAATGCATAATGAGAAGGGTCTGAGATCCGTGAAAATAAAAACAGAAGTAGAACAAAAGTGTTATGTGGAAGTCATCATAGGTTCTGCCAAGAAGGAAGAATGTAAACCTTCAAGTGATAACTCTCAGCAAATTGAGAGAACTCAAGAAGAATATTATAGAAGAATGACACCACCTAGAAGATCCATAATTCAGAATCAACAACCATCCATGGAAAGAACTTAAGAAGAATATTACAAAAGAATATCACCATTCAAAAGATCTCCTACAATCAGGTACCAAATTGTTTTTCTTGGTTCATGTTATTCCTGCAATAATTTTGGGCATAAGGCTATAAAATGAAAATATTATTCCAAGAACAAACATAACTATGAAGGATACTCTAGAGTTAGTCAGTTCAAAAAGATTCATGAAGCATATAACATAAACTATAATAGTTTTGACTTCTTAAAAGGTGAAGTAGAATGTTATAAATGCAACAATTTTTGACACATGGCCAAAGATTGCAAATTGATTGTTTTTGCAAGGGAACCAACATAGGATTTCAATAGTCATGTAAAATATGTTGATACTGAGAGGGGGGTGAATCAATATCAAGTACAATTTAAACACTTTTTCAACTTATAGTTCAACTAGATTTTATATTCAATTATATCCAATGAACAATGAATAATAGTAGAAGAGTTACACCAATACACCACACTACACCATGCGGAATATATGAGAAGTAATCAATATTTATTGTTTAATGGAAGTAATTAGTTCCAATGGAAGCTACAACTTCGAACTTCAAGTGAGGGATACATTTCTAAGGGAAGATACAATCATCCAAGATAAAGATGGGGTTAAACACTATATCCTTGCCTCTTCCTTCCACGCAAGAATATATAAGAGATAATTAACATGTCATTGTCACTGTTACTGATACATCATCATCATCAAATTGCATCCATTTAGAAACTAGGTCCACATAGACTATCAATACCACTGCCACTGTCTTTGTGAATATCCTTGATATATCATCATCATGAAATTGGGTCCACATAGAAATCCTAGGTCCACATGGGTCCACATATAAACACCAACAAACACATATAAAATTGTGCAAATAAACAACCTTCCATACTATAGCAAACCCATAGAAATCATAAAGAAATCACAATAAGACTAGAAAATATCCTTCATAGGAGATATTTATCCTCTTAGTTACTTCACTTAAAACTTGTTCTAAGAGATCACTAGCTTGGATGGACTAAAAATGTGAAAATCCATCCTATATTTCTAGTAGTTTTGTCCTTATGTTTTGTTTCTGGGCTGACCTGGTTGAACTATATTTAATTTTCTGTATGGGTTGTCAGACGAAAAAATTCATATCTCCTCATTCCTTAGGAGTTAGAGGGACTTCCATATACCATTGAAAATGTAGCGGAATAATATTTTCAACCATATAACTTTTGATTCCATTTGAGTTATTTATGTATGGTAAATATTCCCTCAAATATAAGGTATAAGAATTGATAAAAAATAATGATTTCAATAATATCCATCTTTTGTACTCTTCTTCTTCAAGCAAATGTGGGCTTATTAACTTCTTCTAGGGTTGAAATAAATGAAAAAAACCAATATTCCAACAATGTCTTACTTTGTAATTGATGGAAACATTCACACTCCCTCTGTGTAAGTCTTTGTCCCCACATAGTCTTATAAAACACCAGCTAAAATAAGAATAAAGAAATTATATCCTGTACAATTTAATCATCAACTTATAATCGTTTATTATTCAGCATAAATTTTATTTATGAACAGCATGAAAATAAAATTTACATAACAACCACATAATGCACCATATTCACAAAAATACATACCTCTGTCTGATGTCGCTTCTCCAATCTCTGTTTTTCCTCACTGCTGCTCTACCCAAACTCTACAAAAAACCAAATCTTTCCTCCTTGCCAGCTAGGAACAGAGCCTATCTGGCTCCCTTGCTCTAGGATTCCGTGAGGATTCCTGGCCCTCGAGACCAAAACTCCCAGCAACCTGGTGCACCCCTGTAGCAGTCCACCCAAACTCCCAACCAGAAAATACAAAACCCAAAAACAAATATAGTCCCTAATCTCCTAATGTTGCCTTCTTTCCCCAAATTTCCAAAAGTCCTTCTCCCGAATGCCTCTTCCTCCTCATTTCCCCCTCCATTCACCACATCCTCCCTTCATTTAATGCCACCCACCTTATCCCTCCATTCAATACCCTATCCATCCATTCAATGCCTTATCCTTCATATGTTAAGTTTTCTAATAAAATAAAATTATTAATCTTTTAATTCATTACCGAAACCTTAAATGAGTTAATTAACTAATCAACAGATATAAATAATAAATAATTAATTAATTAATTAATATTATTAATAAATAATCATTGTTTAACTAAAATACATTAGGAGAGTTAATTATTTAATTAATTATACTTGATAAACCTTAAGCAATCATTTAACTAGGGTTGTTACATACACCCACCCTTCAGGAAACTTCGTCCCGAAGT
>JASDQU010585656.1:5007-18741 GCA_032191745.1 Picea mariana | reverse complement strand
GGTTTCGGAGGATACACGGTGGGAAATGCCTCCACCCCTCCTAATCAGATCTAGGGTCCACCCCTACGATGGCCCACCCTACAATGGAGGATACACAGTGGGAAATGCCTCCACCCCTCCTAACAGAACCAGGGTCAACACCCTACAATGGAATATACAGTGGCACCGTGTTGCTGGAGGTTTTGTCATCGTTTATTCGGTTTTGGGTAGTGTCGTTACCTGAAATCATGCACTGGTCCACATATCATAGCAATGCATCCAAACCAATATAAATTTCCAAATACAATATTCATACCATAATGTTTCTCGGTCAGTGGTCCTGATATACACTTTCATCATTATTATCCCTTGGCTATTTCATAGCCCATAACCTGCAAATTAGTCTGTAACACAAACTCATACCTTTATATGCATTATCATCATGTAATTGCATACTAGCATCATTTCACTTTCGTATGCCTGTACCGATAAGTTAACATCAAGTTTTCCAATTAGAAATAGATCTCATAATATCCCATAATTCAATTTCGTCACCCATTCACAATATCATCATTTGCCCAAAATAGATTCCATCGTATCCAACATCATTCTGACAGTATTTAAACATTCATTAAATTCACATTCTCACAATATGTCGCATCATATACATCATCATCAACAATATTTAAACATTTGTAAAATTTACATTCACATAATAGATCACATTACATACATCATCATCAATAACACTTAAACAGTCGTAAAATTTACATTCACATAATAGATCGCATTACTTGCATCATCATCAATAACACTTAAAAATTCGTAAAATTTACATTCACATAATAGATCGCATTACATAATAGAAGCAGTCAAGCAGCAACTGGAAGGGCCTATCAGCAAAGCGGTTGTTCAAGAGTTCGCTAAGTAGGAAGAAGTAGCACAGAGACAAGTCGAAGCATCTTGAGCCAAGCTTGAGACCTTTGAGGCAACTTTACCCAGATCTAAGTGACTCGAGATGAGTCACAAGTGAGTGTTGGGGGCTTGTTGGCCCTTGACCAAGTTTGAGGATTCACTTGGTCATATTTGACCATTTTTGGAACTTCAATAGCTTGTCAAAGATGGAGCGCAATGCGAAGTGGAGATCGTGGAAGCTAGACCTCTTTCTTGGGTCCATTTTGGGTTTTGGGGGATAATATAATGGGTATGGGATGTCAGCCCATGGGTTTACCCATGTTTAGGCCTATTTTGTAAAGTATAAATAAGTAGCTAGGCAATGTAAGAGAGGCCGAGAAGCTAAGTGCTAGTAAAGGCTTTGTGTATACTGTGTGACCGACTTGCAAAGCTAAGTGCAAGTGTTGTAAGTGCCGAGTGCATGGATTGTAAGAAGGCTCTATGCTAGATATACTCAGGGAAGGAGGATCTAGCGAGGTGCACGTAGATATCCTATCCTATGTGGAGTACAAGTATGAGCTCTGTGTTGTAATTAGATTGACCAAAGATAATAAAGAATAAGAAGACTTTGTGGACATAGCCCCAGGGTGGGGGTGAACCACGGTAAACCTGTGTGTTGTGCTTGGTGCCTCGACCTAATGTGTTTGTCTCTTTCCATGTGCTATGCTTTGCTATGATATACTTAGATAGATATACTTTTCTTTGTGCTTCTTAGATGTATGGATGTAGATCTGACATATATGAAAGTGTTGAGTGCTAGACCTATTTTGTTGTTTCTAAGTGCTAAATTAACCTAGATCTAAGTGAATGTTGCGGTGCTCTGCACCATCTGCGAAGTGCCATGAGGGTTAAATATTGATGAATTATCTATGCTAAAGTGTTTGCTAAGTGTTACAATCATAGATATGTGTCCCAGCTAAGGTTGCAGAAACCTGAGTCTTGCAACCACCCTTGCCTCTACCTCGGGTAAGACTTCATCTGCTTCACAGGTGTTGTCGAAAGGGCCGGTAGTTAGAGTTTTGTTGGTGTGTTGTTGAAGTGTTGAACCCTGGGTCTACCCCTGTGCCAACATGAACATTCCTCATTGTTTCACCTATGTGAGGACATTATCTATACATATGATCTCATTTACAACTCCAACATTGAATAGGTGGTGTCCTTGGCCTTTCCCCCCTTGTCTCCATCATTCTGGGTTCTCCAGAATTTGGTTGTCCCTGAGGATTATTTTTGAAGAAAGGTGGCCTAGTCCCCTTATTCCTCTGATCCATCTTGAATTTCTTCTTGTCCCACCAAGATTTTTGGAAAGTTGGCCTTGATTTTTGTTGATCATATAGGCATTTAGCTCACCCTATTCTCTCCTCCAATGTTTTGGGATCATCATATCATATTTTTTCACTAATGAATGATGGCAATCCACTCAAATACCTTTGAATCTTAACTGTCTCATCCTTGATGAAAGAAACATACTTCAGCAGTTCTAAAAACATTCTTTCATATTCATCTATGGTCATACTCCCAATATTGAGTTCAAATAACTCTTTCATTTTCTTGTCATAGTATCTCTTATTCAAATATTTCTTTTCAAAATACTTCTTGAATTCCCTCCAAGTTACATTTTTCTCTTTAATTTGTTGCACTTGCACAAGTTGATCCCACCACATGGATGTCTTTCCCTTGATTTGATAGATGGAAAATCTTCCTTCTGCATGAGAAGAATAATTATGCAATTGAAAATATTTTCTCATTCCCAACATCCATGTCTCTGCATATTCATCCTTCTTGTGCTCACCATCAAATGTAGGAGGTTTTATTTTGTTCATTTCACCTCGTAACTCATCCACCCCATACCTCTTATGATTACTGATAGGGATGGACTTAATTTTTTTTGTTCTCTCCTATTGGAATGCCTTGGGGAGTGATGGTGATGTCTACTAACACTTCTTGTTCTTATTTTATCATCAGGAGACCTATGACTTCCTTATTTTCTTGAGCCACTCTCCTTATCCAATTTATTTTCTATTATGTTCAAGCTATGCATTAACTTCATGTTCAAGTCCTCCTGCTACTCCTTCGATTTCATAATCATTTCATTATCATATTTATGGCTTTGGACATCCTTTTTCAATTTTTTAATGGTCTCTACCATATTCATGTGTTCTTCCTTTCCTTCTCCATGTCCATTGGAGTTTGTTCCTTCAATACCCATATGGACATCCATCCCTCTGATCTCATCTTCATGGTTCTAAGCCCCCTGTGTATCTTCCATTCCTCTACACTCTGTGTTGATCCTGATTTTATCTAGTTGTTGTTAACTCTGCAAATTATGCATCCAACAGAACCTTGTCAGGCTAATTGTTTCAACAATTTCATGAAAATATGAACCATTCGGGTTCAATAATGCATCATAATTATTTTTTCTGGTTTCCTGAAAATTGAATGCCCAGATCAATTTTATGGGTGAATAATTATATTCTATTGTCCAAGACCCTTCCAACACCTAATTTCATGTTCAATTCTGAGTCTTTAGAAAAAGTTATGGTTATTTGAAAATTGTCCAATAGTTTTCTGTTCACACTTCAACTTGGTGCAAATTTGTGTTGTAATTATGCATTTTTGCACCTACTCCATTGGATTTTTAGTAGGATCTCAATTGGTTTTCTTCATATACATATTTTTGACATCTTGTCCAAGTTTCACCTATTTTTGGGTTTTGGGATGCTAGTTACATTCTGTTGAAGTTCTAGGCCAATTAGTGTTTTTGGTTTGGAATGCTACATGTACCTTCTTTTTCATATTAAACATTTTTAACATGCTCATAACTTTAATTCAGCTCTAGGATTTTTTTATACGTTTCAATATCTTTCCATAGACTCCTCATGTTCCTCAATCTGATTCCAAAGCAAAAAGTTATGGCCCTTCGAAGTTAGTTGGGTATTAAAATTTACCCTCCACTGTTTATCATGTAACTTCCTCATAAAATATTTGTTTGATGAATGGTTTACACCATTCAAAATATCTCTTCGAGATCTTTAATTTGAGTTGCACAGATAAAGTGTACCTTAGTATGGTAAACTCTGTTCTCGAGGTTTTTGAGTAGCTAAAAATGTTGTTTAGGACCTCAAAAACGCATTGCAAAAAGATGACCTTCAAACAATATAAAATGTCACAGAAATTCTCTAATTTTTTTTTGTTGTAGACCATCCAAATGACTTTGCGTGCACAAATTTGAACATTTACACCCATATTTAGCATGTGAAGCAACACTATAAGGTAGTGCATGCTCCACGCACTTATAACCAATGTGGATCTTCTCTGTCGCACCAATAACTAATACGCACTACTTTTGTGTCACGTGCCAATATCTACCACACACAATTTTCGTTCATGCACTAATACCTGTTGCACGCAATTCTTGTGTCACAAGCTAATATTTTTCTATGCATTGCACTATGTTATCGAACAGTTTGTAGCTAGGAGTAAAGGCTATACGGTAGAGGGACAAACTGGCATAAAAGGAACCTATCCCACCTAATGTCACCACGATGGGTAGGTTCTTTCTCTTTAGGGAGGCTAGGCCCAGGGGAGACATCCCCGGTGACCTAGGGTTTTGAAAGGGCAAAGGATAATAGGACAAGGACAAATTCCCCCTTTCATAGATCACCGCCAATCAGATAGTCTTGGCTAAACAACCAATAATAAAGTATAACCAAAGAAAAGAAAAAGCACCTGCTTGAGACAACACAACAAGGAAACCGATACGTGCAATCTTTGATTAGTACTTCATATATATTAAAGACTATCTAGTATTCAATATGAGCAATTTAAAAGTAAATGTTGACAAAGTCAATGTTTACAAAATAGAAATAGTAGTAATGTCACTTCACCAATAAATACTAGAATGATACAACATTCAATATAAAAAGTCACTTCTTAACTCAATTAATGCCTTCAACAACCATTCAATTGCTCATAAAGTACAATGTTGTTGCATTGAGATGAAATAACCAAGAGTGACGTCAGCAACTTAGGGTTAGTAGGTTAGGGTTAGTGCAGTTAGGGTTTTAAATTCAAGTTTTTAGAGTGTTTGGATCAAAGTCTTACTTCAACGCTGGAGGTCATAGATCAGTGCCTTAGGGTTAATGGAGTCATAGGTGAACAATGCAAAAGTTGAAGGAGATGAAATTTTAAAGGACTAGAGGGATAAGTCTTGAAGTGCTACTAAAGAAAGGATCCAAAAGCATAACCCTAGGGGAAAGAGGCTCACTCCGGTGTTGCTAAAGAAAGGCCTCGTGCTCTCTCCTCCTTCCCAGCAAACAACTAGTTCAATGAAAAGAAAAGTCAAGACAAGAGGGTTTAAAGAGGGAGAGTGTTGCTAAGGCAAGGCTCTTTCATCAAACCCTAAAAGAAAACAGCCCTAGGTGTAGATAAACTAGGCCTGGGATGTCCTCTTCCTCTTGAATTCAAAAGGTACTGCTAGCTTAAGGGAAGAAGAAAAAGGAGTGTAGCTATGGCTAGGCTCTCTTCTTCTTCTTCAATGGCTAAAAATTTTTCTATCAGGGGACATGAGACAACGACCTACTTGTGTGTTTGTCCCCTAGGGTTTTGATTCAACAATATTTATAAATAGATGCAAGAAATTAAACTACAACCATTCAATCAGGAAGTTTTGCAGAAAAATACTTACAAATCATCAAGAAAATAATCATGCAAACCCTAGTTGTAACACCTTCCTTCAAGAAAAACACCATAGAATGCCAAAAATCTCTTTCTTCAACAAGTGTGCCTTCCTCAAATCAGCGAATAACCCAAATGGGGAACAAATTTCAGACCTCACCAAGTGGTGAGTGAAAGATGATGATCAAAATGAGAGTTAAAACCCTTAATATATACTGAATCAATGACCTAAATTAACTTTTAGGTCATAAAAGGGCCGACAAGGCCATAATACCAAAATAATATTGTTTTTACATTAAATTTTCAAATTAAAACCCTAATTGAGCTACAAAGAGAGTAAAAGCCCCTTCAAGGGAGGTGCTAGCCCGTTTTAGGGCAAATGAGACATCCAGGAGCAAAATGTTAGCCCCCTAGGGGCCTCTCCAACATGCCACACATGCCACTGCTGCCCATTCTACCTCCAAAACCATCCATGAAGTTGGATGACATCATGGTGAAGATGGGGACATTATAAACCTTCCAAGGCTAGTGTTCCACTGAAAAGGGGTCATTCCCCTCAGGCCCAGTCCTACCGGAGTGTCTCTAGTGGAACTTCCTCCTCTCAGGTGAAAAACCCTTGATCAAGCTCTGTCCTATCTCTGCCCCCTGATGGGGTCTCAACATCCATCTGGTGGGCTCTTCAACCCCATGGAGGTCTGAACTAGTCATCTCCCCATGTGTACCGGTCCAAATGGTACCTATCCATCGGGCATGGTCCCACACATCAAAAGCTATGCCCTCCATGGGCTCATTAGTCACAAGGATCATAGCAATGTCAATCACACCTCATCATCAATATTATTAAACATATGTATAAAACCCATAATACATTAGTCAATAGCTTAAAGATGTTACACAAGCTTGCAATACAAGTATGGGGAAATGGACAAGGCTTCCTATTGGGCTAGTGTCCACAGAAAAGGGCAAGTTCCTAGAAAGACCTCTTCCAAGCCATGCAAGTGGGCAGTATGGTTAGGGGATGTCCAAGCATTTGGGTGCAATGATGGCCAAGGGTGCAAAGATGTTACCCGTGGGTGCCTTTGTAGAAGGCGAGTTGTCCCTATCATGGATGCATTTTTTCCAAGACCATTCTTCCCTTTATTCTTTTATTCTTTTTGTTCTTTTATTTTCTTTTTTGTTCAATAGCTAATTAGGGCACACTGCCTTGGCATGGTGACCAGAGCTGACAGCGTTACCCAAAAGTACTTTCGCGGAGATGAAAAGGTTGGCTCGTGATGAGAACCCCTTTCCCTTGGCCATGCAACCAAGAGTCATTGCCCTGGCGTGGTAGCCAGCTGGTGGATATGTCATACTACTAGGTACCCATGGACCTAATAGGTCAGCTCGTGATGAGACCCCCTATCCTCTGATTAGGTCTTGTTTTATTATTTTTTCGAGTCCCTCTTGTTTCTTGCTGAGAATCTTTTTATCGCTTTCTCTGGGATCCCTGGGTGAAGCATCTCGAGGTTTATTCTTAGGCCTTTATCTTTTACCAGCTTTCTTTTACCTTCTGGGCCTTTAGCCCCTTCTTCCAACAAGGTAAGTTAGTCCTGAAAATAGGTCAACCTAATGCCTGGACAAGGGGAATGGGATAGATGAGCGGGAAACAAGATGTAAAAGTGATAGTATGATGGGAACAGATGATGGATTTTCAGAAATCCCCCTAGTGGCAAACCAAAACCTACAGACACAGGCTTTCTAGGGCACCCTGTCAATCCCCCCAAACATGGTCAAGTGGGCAAGTGTAAGATCCAAGCAGTTGTTAGAGATAAAAGGAATCATATGCATATATTCAAAGGTTTCAATGATCAAAAGTGACACATACCATGATACCTGGACCAATTACCTCATGGAGAAAGAACCTCTTCTGATACAGGACCAAGCTGATGGTGATGGATGTTGTTACTGCTGACAAGACAAAGACAATGGAAGAAGAAAATGTGGGCCCTCCAGGGCCACCCTCAGGTCAATCCTGCTCTCGTTACTCCATGTCTAGGACCTGTGGGCCTTGAGACATGATCTCCTAGTTATCCCTAAAAAGTGGGGATAACATCTGGCTCCAACTCGGGGACATGTGCTCACCGTAGAGTGCATGAGAACCTTAACATCTCTGGCATAACCTGCAGACTTGATCAATATTGATAGAAGTATTAGCAACAAAATTAGGGTGGTAATTCCACCCCAACATACATAGATATATATACTAAAATAAAGCAATCAATGAGTAAGAATATGAAAGAAAACTTCTTACCTGTACTTACCTGTTGGTTGGAATGTTGGGTGTAGTCAAACAACTAGTGAATACAATCCAGCAATGTTCCTTGATACCTGCCTTTGTGATTCATCATAAACCAAAAGAGTGATAAATCAAGAAAAAAAATTCCATGGGTTAGAATATATATCATATCATCGAAAATCTCAAAGTCTAACTCATGGAGGTGGGTGGGAGGGAAAAAGTGATCACGATACAAACTCTCAGGAGAGTGCTCAATCCATATCAGGAATGGATTGTGAAAAGTCAAAGGTTCAGGAGACTGACTCGAGGAATCTGAATGTTGGCTACTTTAGACGTATTCACAACTTGAGGCCCTATGAGGGATTAGCAAAAACTGAAAGGATGACTGACCATTCCTAAAGGGGAGGTTGGAAAACTGTGATAATAGGCTTCTTCTTAAGGCACTCAACTTTCCTCTAAAATCCAGAATGAGGTATTTCCTTACAGGAAACCTAGGATGAGGGACATGTTTCCAAACCACACCTTCAGTGACATAGGGAGGTAAAGTGATCAAAGGGTGGTGGAAAATCTTATCACAAGTATCCTACTTCAGGGAAGTGACTTCCTCATTTTTATCAATACCTGAGCATAACGTTGGTTGATAACTTTCTTCATAGGATAAATCTAAGTGCTCAGATGGATAGTCATCAAAGTCCTCAAGGTATGACCGAAAATTAATTGGAGAGCATAGCATTAGGTCATCCCTGGGTATCTGAATAAGGTCAGGTTCTTGTTGCCAGATGTCAAAGTTATTATTAACTTCATGTGATAAATGCAAAGGCAACCTTTGGAAAGGACCATCAATGTCGTACATGGGATTTCCATCATATATAATCATATCCCATCCACATTTCCCAACATGTATGAATTCATCAAAGTTATCAACAAAGTCATTATCTCCATCATAACATGAAGGGGTTAAAACATCCTATACTTCTTTGCTCTCTACATCATAAAATAGAGAATCATTGAAAGTTTTGAAATAACTCACCTTGTTTAATCCTTCCTATGCAGGAGATTCAAGTGTTTGGATAACTTCATCAAGTAGAATATCTGCCTCCACATCTTTAGTCTTGAGAAATAGAGGATCAAGCATGTCCAAGGGTTCCATTTCCTCTTCACTCTTTGACTCATAAAGCAAGGTATCATCAAAAAACTGGAAAGGAAAATGACTTACCTCATTCTCTTCATCTTATGTAGGAGGGATAGGATCCTGGAGGGCTTCATCAAGCTAAGGAATGGTTACTGGTGTTTGATCCTCACAATTCACCTCTTTAGTCATGTCTTCACAACACTCTATTGAATCATGGGAAAAATATTGCTCCTTTTCAAGGGGTTGACAACGTTCTTCATGGATCTTTTTTTTCATATTATAGGGTTATTGATTTTGAACATGATAATCATTTATGAGATCTGCCACAATATCAGTAGTGAATCTCCCATCTTCCAAGGATTTTGTGAGATTATGAAGGGCATCTTCATACGTTTGGCAGCATGGTTTGGTAAGGTCAATGAACCTACTGATGAGGTGTATGAAAGATGATATACCCCTGTCTTCGCAACAACTCTTAAACTGATCTTGCAAGTAGGATGGCAGAGTGCGTATGAATAATTTTATAAGAGCATCATCTCCTCCCAAATTTATCTCACTCAAATACTCCAAAACATTTACGATGTGAGGAGTTGGGAGGCCCAAAAACGTTGGAAATTTGTTTAGCCATTTTGTATCAAAGTAATTTAGGTATCCTTGAAAACTTCTGAAATCAATTCTCGGATACATTTGTTCCCAATGTGCCATGATCCCATAACTTGAAAATATCACAGATTTTGAGAGTAAGTTTGTTATCGGACTAATCGGTAGGTGCGGACACTAACAGATCTCCCTAGATCCACCTAGATCTAGAACAAAACAGGACAGGACATGACTCTTTCCCTAAGTTATGACTATTGAATTAGCTAGTAGGGAGGAACAAGTAACATACCTTTGTATCGCTTCCTAGGGTCTATGTTGCTCCCGCTTCACTCTGGTGCTCTCGTGAGGTCAAGACCAAGACAACACAAACCAACCAAAGTGAAGATAGCAAAATATATTCAATCATAAACTTATGTATATGATCAAGGAATTACACAATAAAGTAAGAATGAATTTATCGGAAAAGGACATGCCATTGTATCATATCAATCGAAAGTAGAAGATACAACCTGATCACCTTGATGTCACAAGCTTCCTTTCGGTGGCTCTTGGTTCCAACGCACACACTTGCTCAATCCTTGTATGAAGAATATCCAATTCCTCTTGCTAGACTTGCTAGAGTCTCCAGGCTCTTGTTCAATCTAGGTCCTTCACACAATTCTTTCACCAATTCTCCAATGAATCTTGCTTAACCTTTTCCATGAGAATTCCATCAATATATAGGAGAGGATGAGATGGTTACTTGGATAAGAATGATCCCACAATATCAGGGAAACTAGTACAAAGATAACCATTCGAATGCCAACCCATTCTCTAGAAGATTCCCTTCTAGAACCATCAAGACTTCATCTTTTTTCCAAGCTTGAGGACAAGTTTGCACCCTGTCTATGTAGCACAGTGCGAGAAGTTTGCACCCTAGATGAAGGCAGCCTGTGAGAATGGGTCATTCTCGCACCCTAAGATATAAGCAACCTTCAAACTCTCTTCAAAAATATGTTTTCTGGGAAGAGATGAATGTCACTTTTCTTAGGAGAAAGTTCTTATTAGGAGCCTGAGTACACCATCAAGATGACCAAAATCATGGGTAACAGAATTCCCCCCAAAGTATGAGGTAGGAATCAGTGACAGCCAAAATACTCTGCAAACTGTGTGTGTGTGTCAGAAACCATGAGCGCACCTAATCAGAAACCTGCAAACAACCAAGCATCTGCAGAATATCATACTAGTTCTGAGGTAGGCATTCCCATACTCAAATCACAGACGAATGACATTATAGGCATAGCTCATGGCCACCAATCATATACTATGGATCCACGTCGTAAAAATTTAGCATAGCCACCAGGAATACACTATGGATCTATGCAAGAAAATTCAAACTGAGACGACATAGCCATGAGACATACAAAGTGGATCTATGTGTCGCAAATTGTACATATCCCATCGCAACCTGGACAAAGAGATGATATCTAGGGTCTTCAATCTCGTCACCCAAAAAGTATGAATCTAACCATGTGATTACATGTGTTGAAGTCAAACATAGTAGAAACCACTTGATTACCGGTTAGTGATGAAACTGTTAACAAGTGCGAGGGAAATCACCATTAATGTCAATGACTCCCAAGGTACACTAGTACAATCCATCGAGTGTGAATGAATGAGTTGAGGTCGAACATCGGATGGAATATTTCGATCAGGGTTCAATGATGTAAACCCCCTATCAAAAGCGAGGAAACCTGCCATTGAGGAATGCAAGTTCCAAGATACCAAATAATTTCAAAGTCTTGTTTCCGGATAATGAGATGAAGTCGACGGAACAAAACTCGTCATAGGAGGGCCTTGATGTATCCCCCATCAATGACATGAAATGAGTAACAGATTTTGAAGGTGAAACAGAGTATGATGTAAGTTGTATTGGACACAAGGAAGGCTGACACGGAGATAATGGACAACTACAGATGGCCGACTCAATAGAGGTTTCATATGAACTTCTCTTGAACATATGAATGACACAACCAATGATTTGGCAGTATTGACTCAGAGACGACGTAGGGTATGAACTTGTAGCAAATTGAATGAGAGACAAATGGATTTCCCAAACCTGCTTCAAATAATGAATAGGGGGTGTCATGTTCAAGAGTGACACTCACTGCCAATTAATATGAATATGAGAACATATCCCTTTCCCAAATTTTCCCCCACCATTTCTGGCGAGTACCTCTTTATTTTTATGCAAGCTTGAGGAGGATAACATATGCTTGTTGATATAAGCTTATCCTTCGGATAAGTCCTTCAGATTATGTTTAACAAACCCTAGGAAGGAGTGGTTCGGTCCCATGACGGGTCTATCGATGTTTGTTTAACGAGTCCAAAGATAGAAAACTCGAAGGTTTTTCATGATTATAGAGTCTGGAAAAACACTTAAAAGAGAACTCTCTCAGTTCCTTTTTCGTAAAATAGTCTGATGAGACTGAAAAAGAGATAAATTATCACCCAATAGATGCTTTCTTCAAATAATTTATCGAGAGTGAAAATAGCAAGGTCACTCGGCTATCTTTTCATTTTTAGAGAGTCTGAAAAGAGCTTAAAGGAGACTCCAGGGGGGTTCATTTTTCGTATAACCTTGTTGAGCTCGAAAAAGTGATAAAAGTGTGCTCGATCGCGTTCTCATGTATTTTCAAGCGTGAGAACAGACAAATACCAAGCTCGAGGTTTTGTACAAAAACCATAAAAAACAATCAAAACATGCGATGAAGAAGAAAAAATATCCACATCCCTGTGCATGAACATCGAAGTCATTACGCCTGCAAAAGTTGTACTCAAAAGGGCATTAGGCATGAGGTTTTAATAAATAAACAATTATAAAATCCAATAAAATGGCAAAAGTAAATATAAAGGGGTAAAAACTCTTTTTACCATATCATTTTAACTTTACCAATATTTGAGCCCAAAAACCCCTCTTTTACCCTTGAAATTCGGCATTCGATTGCGGGAGTTACAAGCATCCATTCGACGAACTATCAGTAGCAGTGAGGTAGGCTCTCTGTCCTCTACCTTTTCATGGTTTAATTTTTCATTTTCATTGGCAAAAAACACAGTTTTGAGTTGGTTTTGGGGGCTAAAGTCGCGCTCAACCATTCTCGCAGGTGAGCCACACGGGACCTGCGAGAATGACTCATTCTCGCAGGTGACCCCAAAGGCACCTGCGAGAACCTCGCACTGTGCCTAAAGGGCACCTGCGAGAACCACAAAGTAGAGAAAAATTTTAAATTTTTTCTCAATGAAAAGATACCAAGTGTTGAATAGAGTTATTAACTTTCTTCTTGTGTTTCTTATGTAGGTATTTGGCCATCACCATGGTTCTGGAATGGCATGAAAGGGAGCTTGACGAATATGATTCCATTGTCGGGAATCATCCAGCCACTGTTGTCGCTTTACAAAACTGTGGTCTTCTGAAGTTCTTTCGTATCCTGGGCATGAGGGCCCAAGTTAGGTTATTGGAGTACCTTGTGCATATGTGGGATCTTGATCAACAAGTATTCCATGTAGGGGTCGACACATTGTCCTTGGATATTGAGGAAATTTACTTCTTGACAGGACTTTCATGGTGTGGGTACCACACGAGCCTGACTGGTAGCAGAGGTGGTGGGCTGCCCATGAGTGAGTACTCCCACTTGCACTGTGTTCCAGAGGTAGAGAGGAGCAAAGGGAAAGTTTCCATTTGGGGAGTGCGGGATTTGACCCTCCACACTATTTTGTTCACCATTGCTCATATGGTCGGGAGCGTTGCTCCTCACATGGCTCTCTAGAGATACTTTCGATATACCATAGAGTGTACTGAACCTCGGGTTTTTAACTAGGCAGATGCAATGCTTCGTAGCATGAAAAGGCAGTTGACCAAATGCAGGCAAGGTAACCTGAAGCAATTCGGGTACGAGTCTTTGTTAGTGTCCTTCTTCCTTGAGAGGGTTCCCTTGCTAAGGCTACAGGTTGAGTGGGATTTATCAGCTCCAACAAATCCAAGAATGCTGAGATGGTGTCATCTCATGGCCCGGCATGTGGCTGGACCAATTATCAAATATAATGATACCTTCTTCGACTGGTTGTGACCACAGATGCTGAT
>JASDQU010585655.1:7731-21474 GCA_032191745.1 Picea mariana | reverse complement strand
TACAATCTTGAGGGAGAGAAACCACCTCAAGATTTGGATGGTACAAAGACAAGGGATTGTCATGGACCTCCTTGCACTAATCTCTAATACATCTCCAAGAAGGGAATATTCTTTTGAAATATAACATCTAAAAATTGGAATGGATCTACCTTGGTAGTTTGGATTAACCCATTGTCCTCTTCGATGGTGATACAGACCTCAAGTGATACTATTTCTCCTTGGACAACTTCTACTCCTTGGGATGGAGATGTAGTGAGATCTTCATCTCCTTTACTCTCCACACTTTTCCCTTGATGGTGTGGTTCCTAGGATGAGGCCTCCAACATGTTGCTTCCCAATGTTTGCTCAACTTTAAATCCTTGCAAAAATTATTGGTGTTGCATGGACTTCGTGAAATTCTCTTGTCCATGTGCTTCTTTTTTGGTTGTTATAGGGAATTATTCTTGCCATTATTCCTCTCAAAAAAATCAAGCTTGTGGCATGTGGCTTGCTTCTCCTAGAAACATGCCTCAAGATGGCCTTTCTTCTTCAAAATGTACCTTAGAATACTGACAACCGACAACACTATGTAATGTTTTCCTGTAGTAGTGACAAACAAGGAATGTCCTACATGTTGCATACCTCTTTGTATTCTTCTTATTGTTCCTACAAATTGGCTCGCCACTTCTTCTAAGTGTTGCTACAAGCTGAGTCTTTGTATTTTTCTAATCACTACCCTTCTGCAATCTGTCACAAGAAAGATGAAATGATAGTGTGTTTCCATCTTCATTTTCTGTTACTCTTACTTTTGATGAGCAAGCAAACTCTACAACATATTTCACTTTCATAAATGTGGTCATGGTGGTCTTAGCCTTTTCCTCTTTACCATCTTGAAATGACCACCATATGTTGCTTACGGGCCAAAGGTTACCTACATAGGGTTGGCATGATGGATTAGATCCTCATGCATGGCCCACAAACCCTAGAGGAAAATGTTATGGCCTAATCATTTGAATGTTTACCATAGAACATGGCCTAGGTCATGAGAACCATCATTGGTGTACCAAACTTGAAACAAAAACCATATCCCTCTAACATGAAAAATATTCCATTTATAGGGCTTACATGGTGGCCACCCAAGGCCCCACTAATAGCTTATGAGAGCTAGAGAGAAATGTTGTGGTTTAAGAAGAGGTTTTGGCCCCTCAAATTCTTCTTACCTAATGCACATTTCCTTTGGATGTGCAAGGCTTTGAGTTTTATCGATATGTCCTTCCACCCCACAAATGATCACTTTTTTTCTTTTATTTGTCGCTTTGGCCTTGACCAGCTAATATTGTATCACAGTTTTTTCCTCCCTCCTCAAATTCCTCACAACTTTCTTTGGTAGACAAGGATTGATAATTATGATAATAACCTTAAAAGGGTGTTGTCATGGAATTCACTAGACACTTTTTTGCGATTTTTTGGTAATTGTAAGTGGTATTCCAAACACACATAAATGATGCAACTAACCCTCCACCTTTAAAATAGTGCATAAAGATAATACCACTTACACACATAAATGATGCACATAAGGCTCACACACATAAATGATAAACATAAACAACACATCTATCCTACACAAATAAGTGGCATACATAAGCTACCGACCTTATAATCCACACACCTATTGAACACACTTGGCCAAGTACAAATACAAGAAACACACATAAACAATGAATCTAATTCACATACATGGGGGATACAACTAAGATGTTTGAGGGAAAGTTTCTAAAATCACCCCCCAAAATGGATTTAGGGGTGGGTTTTTGAACATCATCCCTAAAAGTCATGAGAAATGAAGTTTCAGAGCAGGTTTGTAAAAACTTGTTGTCAAAACTTCAATTCTCATGAATTTGAGAGGGGATTTTCAAAAAACCACCTCAAAAATTGATGTTTTGGAGGTGATTTGTAAAAAAAACACATCAAAAACTTTAATTCTCATGACTTTTAGGGCTTTCCCCCCGAAAAAAAAAAACCCTTAAAATTTTGATTTAGTGGTGGTTCTTTGAAAATTGCCCCTAAAAGTCACGAGAATTGAAGTTTTGGAGGTAGTTTTTTACAACTACCTCCAAAACTTCAATTCTCATGAATCTTTTTTTTCCAGGGGGGGTGTAAAAAACCACCCTAAAAAATAGATTTAGGGGTGGTTGTTTGAAAACTACCCATAAATTTCACAAGAATTTATTTTTTGAAGGTGATTTGTAAAAAACTACCTCGAACACTTCAATTCTCATGTATTTTGGGGATGATTTTCAAAAACTACCTCAAAATCCCTTACAAAACTTTTTGAGACAGTTTTTCAAGACTGTTTCTAGCCTAAAATGTCACTAAAAGGGTAAATTGTTAGAGTGAACCACCATGTTTGATAGATGGAGAAGTGAACAAAAATATTTATCCCTTATGAGGTCAATTACAAAGGAGAAATTGCTCAAAACTCTGTAATGTTTTCAGACTACCAAGGCCCAAGTCCTGATGGCTAGATGATGGAATTCTATATAGGGTTTTGGGATCTCATCTTTGAGGACTTACTTTTGTTTGTAAAAGAATCAATATTCTTAGGTAAAATACATACACCCCTAAATTCAACATTTATTGCAAATGCATGCAGTCCTAAACTTTCTGAAGTTGGCCATGGGAAAAAAAATTGAACAAGTTACAAGTCATGGGTGATCCAAGATAGTTATTGAACAGGTTCAAGGGACTTTTAGACCTAAAAACCTCACTCTTAGGTCCTTGATAGACTATATTATCAATGCCACTGAGTTATTTGAGGTAATAAGTTTCAAATATGTTTATTGGAAATACAATTTTAGAGTTGATGGATTATTGAAAGTAATAGTATCAGGCCAAATAGAGCTTCTACAATGAAAGGAACTACAACATGGGTACAAGCCCCTGGAATTACTTGAATGAAGATAAGCCTATAATCTTAGTTAGCAAATTCCTTCTTGGTTTTCTTAATCTTTTTTAGATCAGATATAAAAGTAGGTATCATTTTTTTGATATGTTTCATTGTAGCCAAGGATGAAATCTAATCCTTTTTGAAAAATGATGTAAGGCATAAGTCGGACTTTAATTTGAACTTTCTGAAAAACAAATTAGTTAATATAGGTTGAACATTTGGACTATATAGTAGACTATATTTTTTCTCATTCTTCGACACATGTTGATAATCACCAAATATTGTAGTGAATATGTTACAGAATAAGGTGTGCTACATAACTATTGGCTTACTATAGAAATCCCAATGCAAGAAGCTACAAAATACCTCAAGATAAGGTTTCAGAAGCTACCCACAAAATGCATGAAGCAGGCAAAATGAAGGTCATGAGTTGATAGTATGACTAGGATGTTGAGATATCAATTGTTGAAGTTCAAGGATCAAACACTCAATGAGTGTGATGATAAATGACATCTAGTTTGATATTCCACTATAGTGGATTTTTCTAACCACCTCTATACACCTATAGCCATTATTTTTTAGTGGTTTACTTGATGGAGAAACCATGTATGATGAGGTAATACTGTTAGAGAAGTGGTGAGGTAAGAGATGCCAATCAAGTGCAAACATAATAGATGATTTGCATGGGTCATATGTTATTCATGTTGGGCTAATCTAGTGGTCTAGATTCCTCATCATTTAATTATCAATCCAGGTAGGTAAACTTATGAGACACAAGCATAATACGTGCAGAACTAGTCTTGAAATTTCCTATGAACTCCTACTAAAACCAAAGAAATAAAATGCTCAACCCACAAACATAAATGGTTCTCTTGGACATGATCACCTAGACTTAACTATCAATGGTAGGGACTTAGATTACAAGTAAATCATTCACTTTAACATCTGCCTACTTGCAACCGCACTCTGTTTAGTTAGCCAAGCTTCAATACCAACAAGGGTTATTTCAAAGTGTGAGTTAAAAGATTGGCTGGAAATAAACTAAACAGTAAAGAAATGGGCAATATAGAAAAAATTACATACTTGATCCAACCCTAAGTACATTTTGTGGTAATTGTTTGTATGGCACATTAGATGAAAGATTGTTAAATTATGTTGAGTTTATTTAACATCTATATCTGGAACAATTACTATTCACCATACTCAAAGTGATTGTTGCTTGTAAATTGCTTTAAAGGAAAACTCTTAACCTACACGAAATTTTGACAGTAAATGTGAATCTACAAGAAATGAATGCAAGTAATGAAAACTATTTCTAAAACAACTATGAAATTACAGCACAAACCAAGGGGCCCTCTTGGAATGCGTTGTTAAGGAAAACGCAGATCGTAGAAGAAATCTTAACTCACAAAATTGTTCAAAACTCCATTGTGTTCAGTCAATTGTTTTTTAATCAACATTTACAATTTGTTTTCAGCCATATGCTTTCACAATAAAAATATATGGGGCTCCAATACATCTACTCAGTCTGTTTGTATCCGAGTGATTACATTGTACCGACTTACTATATTTGTGAATTCATATGTCGATCTTAAAAACTGATTTTATTCCTTGGCTGGGCACAACCCTTAATATGTGGTTTTGAAAATCGATTGTTATAGGAAAATATGGGAGAAACTTTATTGCAAATATGCATGTATCTCTTTAAATGTGTCTTTTATGGGAAATTTTTCCTTAAGTCTCCAAAATGGGCACGTTCTGGACAAAACCCATGTTTTGGATTTTCAAGATTCGTCGTTATATGCTCGCAAATCACCTCTAAATATCATTACTAGGAAATTGTAGATTACACTTTGTTTTCAAAAACAAATTACAGGAAAAATAGCTCAGATCTCCATTATAGCGTTTGACATAGCTTTTCCTTGATCTTCTGGATCGGGTCCTTGATTTTCTGATAAGTTGATCCTCGTTCCTCACTTCTGGCATCGAATCCCCAATTCTATGAATGGATTGCAGATTTCGAGTAATAAATGCCTGCGGATTTCCTGTAATAACTCTCTGTCGAATTTCACCGTCATTGATCTTCGGGTGTTGAATGGATTGGGGATGAAAATATAGATAATTCACCATCTCCTGGTATTGGTGAAGTATCTCCAAGTGAAAACTCTTCAATATAATGAGTGGAGATATGACAACCTGTAATTCTTATAATATCTCATGAAACAGAGAAAATTCCCGTAATAACTAGATTATAGATAATTTTGCAAAGGAAAATAGTTCTTAACATTATTTATAAGAATAAAACAAGAGTTAATCTCAATTAATAACTTATAACCTTATTTACACTCGTTACACCATTAATTAGGTAAAAGTAGGCAAACATAGTGGTTTTCGGTGTCAAAATGGAGGAAAATGGAGTTGGAAAAGGAGTTAAATCTAACACCCAACACATCCCCCAGATAGAGGATGTTGCATGTCCTCATGAAATTGGTTAAATTTCTTCTCGTAAACCTAGATGCACATTACTCCATTTGTATGTGAGGTGGCCTAATTCTACTTATGTGTAATATCCCAAACATCTTACTAATTTGTGTCCATGTTGCTACTTCTTCAAATTCATTCCAACATTTAGAAATCTAAAATCTTCTAGCACACCAGAACAACAAAAAACAAACCTTAATTCTTATCCACATGTAAAAACTTGTTGCACCAAAGTAACCCAAATTCCTGTAATCGATTTCTTGTAGCAGTTTTGTATAGCCATTATCTCTCAAACTACAAATTAGTTTTCTATGAAATTTGGTGAGGTTGTTGGTATCACCGCTATGCTTCTACTCACTTAAAATCGTTGCCAAAAAATGCATAATTTTTTAGAAAAAGGAAAAATGGATGAAGGTGACAGTGGCCAATTTCTTAAAAGATTTGTTGAGCAGCATTGTTCCTTCAAGCTCATATCTGGCCACGAAAGGAGGTGTCATCTTTCTTCCTCAGCCTATCCAATGGATCTATTGGGTCATAAGTTCGACTCTTTACCAAACATGAGTAAATTTTTTGCAAAGGGTAAATGCTGGAAAATGAAATAACTCATATGATTGTTTAATAGATTAACTCAAATGTGTAAGGGATCATCGAATGGCAGGGTTTCATAATTTAGAATAATCATGTCATTTCACATGAAATTTTGCATTATTGATGATGACACATACGAGTTGGTTATATTTGGCAATGAGTGGATAGGTTGAATGTAGTGGATGGCTAGGATCATCATGATTTTTGGCAGAGAAAATGGGAAGAATGGGAAATCAGTTCAGACTTATGAAATCATATTATAATATGTAATCATAATGATTTCATGTTTATAACGAAAATGATTACATAAACTGAAATGAATGGTATGATATGACTTTAGGGAATCATGAGTAGGGTTAATAAGATCGAAGTGTTTTGATGTAATTACTTATGGTAATTCTGAATTTTCATGTAAGTTGTATTTTCAAAACCAACCCTAGTTTTAATCAAGTAAATAAATATTAGAGAACTATTACCTTGCATACATATTACCTTGTTGCTTTGAAAATATGGTCTTGAAAATGTTGTTGTTGTAATATGGTTGACTGTTGAACATTCTACACACTTGTTGTATCACTTGTTGAAATTGTCTTCAATTATCAGAATTCTTATGTTATTAAAGGAAATGATTGTATTTGTTTGTTGAAGTGACTGAATTCCTTTTATTACAGGAATTGACAGTTTTCTTCTACTACGGAGAAATGGAGTTTTGAATGCTACTACTAGGTAATAGAAAAATCGTGATGTTGCTAGAAAAATCGAAGCTTAAAAAACCCATTAATCACTGAAAAAGTGACTAATTTATTCCAACTAATCTTTGAAAATTTTGTAGGAAATTGGTACAAAAAGTGAACTCTACCTTGCTTGAAAGTATGGAAACTATTGTTGTTCTACCTCACTTAAAGGTCTGGAAACTGTTGATGCTCTCCCCCACACTGAGATATTTTCATGTCCTCATGCAAATGAAGTAAGGAAGTTGATACTTGCATGGATACTCTTTAACGGTGCTTGAGGGCCGAGTGCACTTTGTGAAATCTTGAGCTGACATATGAGAGTGACGCTTGCTTGCTTAAAACTATTGTTTTTTCACGGGATGGAAATTCTATCTTTGGAGAACATTTTTTATTTTCCATAGAGAATTGAAGAACGTTGAACATGGTTGATGCTAAACTGGAACTGATCTAATGTTATACTGAGAATTATAATCACTTCTATATGTGATCAGTTTATTAAATTGATTTGAAACTTTACATTTGAAAGGGAATATAATAACTTTCACAATTCGTATCAGTTTCCTGTAATTACCAGAATTGGACTTATTGACTTATTGATGAATTCTACCCGCAAGTAACCTGGTTTTCAAGTAGAGTTCATGCTTAGATTCTCCAGTAACCTGATTTTCAAGTAGAGTTGATGCTTAGTTGCACCAGTAACCCGATTTTCACAACTAAGCTTTATTTTTATCTTTACCTTTTTTTATCTTTATTTATTTTTCTACACTAACCCACTTTACTTGAAAAACAAAAACCTCTTTAAAGTTTAGGAATACTTCCAATGCATCCATTCACGTAGCAAGATCTCTAGTGTACTCATATCCAAATCTAAAAAATATACCTTAATGAATATCAGGATTGAGAGGTCAACTACTTTTGTAGAGATGGTGCCAACAATTGTTGAAATATGGAGTGATGTTGCATACTGGTGATTGATTGAAACCAAACTTATATATGATCCTTGTCTCCTCAATTTCATGTAGTTGTTATGTCATGAAGTTCTTCAGAGAATTGATTGTCATATTCTTTATTACACAAGGGATCTAGTGATAAGCATCCAAGAAACTCTCCAATTTATGGATCTAATATCGACTCTTCATTTGAAATTATCCATGACTCATTAATCTTGTCTTCTTTCTAATAAGGATTAGAAGAAACTTATAAGTCCTCCTCTTATGTGGTTTGTTCATAGATCATTTGTTCTTCAACTGCTTCATGAGATGTAGAATCTCCCCTAGTGATGACTCTGAACTTTGGGAAAGGATTTGAGAAAATCCTTGTAGCAACACATCCTCCCTTGCTCAACAAATTCCTGAGAATTTTTAAGTTCTTCTCGTTGTTCGAGAGGTTCTTATCATGAATGGATTAGTGTATGGGGGTTTTACAAAGACAAAGACTTCTCTATCTGAAATAAATAAATGAAATCAACAACAAACACACCACACCACACAAACTTAAAGAAAGATTTGATCATGTACTCGAATGCTCTCATGCTACTAAGACCCTGTTGTCACCAGCTTGTCTCTTGACATGAGTTAGCATGAATAAAAAAACTCGCATAAACGAAAACACACTTATAGTTCCAACATGACGAGAACTTATGAATGATCACTGAAGTGAGTACATAGGTTTTAACCTTTCATCTTACATAATTCACTCACCCAAGTCATAAATGTTGGTGCTACAAACATAATCCAAGAAAATTTCTAAGGACCTAAGAAAAATTTGCAAGAAGAAAAATTTTAGATTTGAAAAAAGAAAAATCAATAAACTTACAACTAAAAATAATAGAAAACTTGTGACTTCCAAAACCAACTCCTTTAGTGCCTCCATGGAAACGAAACCAAAATGTTGGTCTAATCTAGTGGTCTAGATTCCTCAGCATTTAATTATCAATCCGGGTAGATAAAATTATGAGAAACAAGCACAATATGTGCATAACTAGTCTTGAAATTGCCTATGAATTCCTACTAAAACCAAAGCAGTAAAATGTCAGAACCACAAACATAAATGGTTCTCTTGGCCATGATCACTCTGACTTAACTGTCAATGGTAGGGACTCAAATTACAAGTAAATCATTCACTTTAAAGCGCTTCTACTTGCAAACACACTCTATTTAGTTAGCCAAGCTTCAATACCAATAAGGGTTATTTCAAAGTGTGAGTTAAAAGATTGACTCGAAATAAACTAAACAATAAAGAAATGCACAAAACAAAAAAGATTACAGACTTGATCCAACCCTGAGTACATTTTTTTGGTAACTGTTTTTATGGCACATTAGATGAAACATTGTTCAATTATGTTGAGTATATTTAACATCTATATATGGAACAATTATTATCCACCATACTCAGAGTGATTGTTGCCTGTAAAAATTTCTTTAAAGGAAAACTATTAACCTATAGGAAATTGTGACAACAAATGTGAATATACAATAAATGAATGCAAGTAATGAAAACTACTTCTAAAACAACTATGAAAGCACAACACATACCAAGGGGGCCTTCTGGAATGTGTTGTTAAGGAAAAATCAGACTATAGAAGAAATCTTAACTCATAAAATTGTTCATAACTCCATTGTATTCAGTCAATTACTTTTGAATCAACAATTACGATTTGTTTTCAGCCATATGCTTTTACAATAAAAATATATGGGGCTCCAATACATCTTCTCGGCCTGTATATATCTGAGTAATTACATCCCATAGACTTGTTATCTTTATGACTTCATCTATCGATCTTAAAATCTTGTTTTATTCCTTAGTTGGGTGCAACCCTTAATATGTGGTTTTGAAAATCGACCACTACATGAAAATCTAGGAGAAACCATATTAGAAATATGCATGTATATCTTTCAATGTGTCTATATTATAAATATGCATGTATCTCTTTCAATGTGTCTTTTCTAGGAAATGTACATGCATGTCACTTAAATGGGCACGTTCTAGACGAAACCCATGTTTTTTTTATTTTCGAGATTCACCATTATAAGCTCGCAAATCACCTTTGAATATCACTGCTCAGAAATTGTAGATTACACTATGTTTTCAAAAAAAAATTACAGGCCCCGAATGAGGTGACACGAAGGGCAGTTTCGCCACTTGGCTTAGCATTGAACCATGGCTTAAATTTGTAGGTCGCTCCCCATCCCTTCAATATTAAAGATGGGAGCAAGCCATTACAACAGTCATATGGATTCGAGACTTCTCCCTCGCGCGAAAGAGCAAGCACTGCAAACATTCAATATGATAGACTTAAGGTGGATCCAGGTGTTGTTGTCCCATGAAAATATGAAAGCGAGGAGGTCGGGACATAGCTGGTTTATTCTTGTTCTGGACCTCCCTACCGACTGTGAGCTCTGGTGTGATTTCTTCTGTATCTCGCCGAATCTGAGCGTGTCTTCTATTCACTCCTCCTTAGCAATGCCAAGGGAGCGAGGAAAGACTCACTGTGGTTCGGCTTGGCACACCCACGCTGCGCAACGACAGAGAAGGAAACATATGGAATGCGCACTCTCAATGGCCAATTCTATCCTGAGGCAAAGAGCAAGAGTCGCCCGTATGGCACTCCATGCTATTGTCACTGAGTCTGCAATGAAGAAGAGAGCCCATACTCCACCATCTCAGGATAATTGGAAACCCACAGACATGAAGCGAGTTGAAATTCCTGCAATTGAGCCTGAAACACAAGTAGGAAGCAGCTTGAAGGAAGAGCCTAACGAAGAGTTCCCAATCTACTATGTAGAGGAAATACCATGCCCGGATGATATTGCGACAGCCTTGGAACCTCAAGCAATAGACATGAAAAGGAGGAGGCTCTGCGAGGACATCCCAACCTGCTACGTCGAGGAAATGCCATACGAGGATGAGGGCTCGAAAAGAGCCTGTGTGGTAATGGTGCACCACATAGACATTGTCGCCATGGACAAGGACAAGGCCGAAGCTGAAGTGGGGAAAGAAACCTCAAGTGAGGCAGTTACCAACTAATTGCATGCTCCACTCCTCCACGCAGCACACCTGGATCTCATGTTCGAACTCTGAGGCCAAATGGCAGACCAGGAACACAGAGCCATCCTCATGGGACAGCGCTTGGACCTGCTCCTGAACACTTACTCCAATGCTCCAGCTAATCGAAAATGCCCAACGTGCGCACAACCATTTGTCATTCAGGCCAAAGCCACGTGTCAGGAGGACGAGAGCGACTGGTCACCGGGTATTTGAGTTTGTCTTTTAGTCTGGTTTTCAATTATGTTGGTGTTCAGAGTTAAGACAATCTATTGCCATCTGTCATGGTTTCCTTCGGGCAAGATAGACGACGAAACAATATTTTAAGCCTATCTTCCTAGACATGCTACACTTGCCCCAAACTATGTTGGTTTCTGGTAAAATGGCAGCACATTTGGTGGCACAGTAAACTTATATCTCTCTGTATTTTTGTTAATTTTATATAGCAAGTAACACACTTTTTTACTTAAAAAAAAAAAAACAAATTACAGGAAAAATAGCTCAGATCTCCATTATAGCATTTGACATAGATTTTCCTTGATCTTTTGAATTGCATCCTTGATTTTATGATAAGTTGATCCTCGTTCCTTGCTTCTGGCATCGAATCCCCAATTATATGAGTGAACTACGGATTTCCTATAATAACTACCTATGGATTTCCAATAATAACTATCTGTCGAATTTGACTATCATTGACCTTCGGGTGTTGAATGGCCTAGGGATGAAAAGATAGATAAATCACCATCTCTTGGTATTGGTGAAGTATCTCCAAGTGAAAACTCTTCCTTAGAATGAGTGGAGATATGCCAACCTGTAATTCTTGTAATATCTCATGAAACAGAGTAAATTCCCGTAATAACTATATTATAGGTAATTTTGCAAAGGAAAATAACTCTTAACATTATTTACAAGAATAAAATAAGAGTTAATCTCAATTAACAACTTCTTACCTTATTTACACTCCTCATGCCATCGATTAGGTAAAAGTAGGAAAAAATAGTGGTTTTTGGGGTCAAAATGGAGGAAAATGGAGCTGGAAAAGGAGTCAAATATAACACCTAACAATTTGTTTGACGTTGAAGATGTGAAAGTGCATGATCTTACACTACATGTTGTGAGTTTCTTTGATTATGAGGAAGGAAAGAGCTTAATTTCATCTACCACATAGCAAAGAAGATAAAGGAAGTTGAGATTGTTGAAGAATAGGAGGTCACATAAGTAATAAAGAATAGATAGAGGGAGGGGTTAGAAGAACTTGAACAGATAGGCTGACTGGGAAGAAAAATACTTATTCATGGTGCAACTAGAATATTCCATAGTGAAGCATGGAAAATATTCAAGGGAAATGTTTACATGCCCCATGTCTCTTGGCCTTCATATATAAGGTTTTATTAAAGAGGATGGAAAAGGAGATAAGGACACTGGCCATGGAAATTGTTGAAGAATTCACTGTAGAAGTTTCTTAAGAGCACTATTGAAGAAGAATAATGTTGCAAAACTTAGTAGTGAGCATGATGCAAGAAACAACTTTGATTTTGAAAATGGAAGAGATATCTAACAATGACAACATGTTTCAAGACCAAATGGAAAAAAGGATGAGATATTTGTCCATGGCAGTGGGAGCTAAGTTTGTTGTTGGGAATTGAGTATATATTCTCCAGAAAAGACAAATAAAATCAGATTCAAGAGGAAGTTGTTGCACAAGACTGAGAGGATGATTAAGACTCCAAAAGGCCTCATCCCCAACATCACAGTGGCGTATGGAAGCTTGTAAAAATTTGCATTATAGAGGAATAATAATAACACCCTAAAATCTCTTATCAAGAGAGTGAAACTATTTTTTTTTATCCTACCTATAATCTCCTCGCACTTCTAAAATATCCAAGAAGCCATTAATTGTTGGTTTTCAAAGTATTTGAATGAAACAAAAATCCTTGGTTCCTTCCTTCCTTCCTCCATTTTGAAATTGAAAGTTTTGAAATGTCTCTCGTTTTGAAGTTGGTGTCAAAGTGGGAAGGGAATACCAAAGAATAGGTATTAACTATGAATCCTCCCTTTTCATGAATAGGGTATTGAAGAAGAATAAGGAGAGTCATGAGAACCAAATTCACTCTATTCTAGCGTTGATAACCCTTATGTATGAACATTGAGAGGGGTTTCCAAGATATATCTACTTTATTATTATGATTGTGATTATTTAACTTCATTTATTATTATGATTGTGATTATTTAACTTCAGTATTTTTTTATGCATTTAAAATTTAATCTGTAAGTGTCATTAAAATCATTTAATTCAATGAAATAGAAATCGAAGATATACAAAAAAAAAAAATCCACATCTAGTATCAATATTGGTTAGATGGATGGGCTATAGGCCTATCATTTATGGATCACCTTTCCTCTTCCCCTCTTGTGGAATCATAGCCGCTCTTATGATATCCATGGTCATCTTGGACCAATACACACACACACACACATATACATGTGTATATGTATCTGTATGTATGTACACACACACACACACATATGCATATGTATATGTATCTGTATGTATGTACACACACACACACACACACACACACATGTTTTTTTTTCGTAGAAAAAAATAAATTATATTCATCAAAATATACATGTGACAGATTGTTCAAAAGGCCTATGCAGGCTCACTTCAAAAACTTTAACCCTTCTATCCTCTACCTCCAACCAACTTTATGCTTACTATCTATACTGTCGAAAAATAGGACTGTATCATCTTACAAAGTTTGTACAAACTCGACTTGAACATTTGCAACAACAAAAAAACACTCAAAAGAGGATTCCATGGCTTTGGTTTCTGTTCCATCAAAGTATTCATAGAAACCAAAGGCACCATTTTGAAGTTCCAGAGCTTCTTTGGAAAGCTCATCCTCTTTGGTGTTGATATCTCTTAGAATGTGATGGAAATACAACAATTCAAAGGACTAATATGCT
>JASDQU010585654.1:71188-112730 GCA_032191745.1 Picea mariana | reverse complement strand
ACTTGGCTTTCTTCTTATTAAGCTTCCTTCCCTTCTTTCCTGTGATCTGAGTTCGTCTAACTGTTTCTGGAATCCTCTTTCCATTCTTATTCTTATCTTCTCCTAGCGTGGTGATTTCACACTGCTGATGTGCTCTCACATGTTCTGAAGTTAATATCCCTTCTCTTACTACTTCCTGGGTGGATATACTTCTTTCTTGCATGGATAGGTCCTTCAAACCTTCTTGCATTCTTTCAATATTGCTAGCTAATTCTCTTTCCTTCTGTTGCTTTGACTTATCCTCTTGTTCTTCTATTAGTCGGTCTATTTTTCTGGCTATGAAATCCCTTAGTTCTTTCTTTTCATTTTCTATAGCTTCCTCCTCTTCTTTCCTTTTGATCTAATCTTTCACAATCCAGGTCTTTCCTAACACAAGTGGGAAAGGGGTGCTGACTTCAACAAACTTAATGACTTCAAATTCCTCTTCAGTCAATGTTCCATGAACAATAATAGCTACATTAGTAACTCTTCCACATAGGGTTATCATATTTCCTTTAAACAATCCTATCCTTCCCAATGAAGGTATCACAATGATGGACCTGCAATTTGCAAAAATTCTTTCTAGGTTCCTGCATCCACTTATTTGTCCAAAAATTCTTTTTATGCATAGGAATAACATATCTTTCTACATTTCTATTAGCTTTACTTAGATCAACTCTTTCTTCCAATTGCGCCCTATCTTTCAGACTAGGAAAAAATCTATTAAACATACTTAAATTCATGCTTTCGAAACAAAATTTTTCACTTATCTTACTCTTATCAAAGCACAAAGCTTTACCTCTTTTAAGATATTACCTCTTTTCTTCAGATCAGATTTATTTCTTAGCACAGAGCTTCACAAGTCAAGTAGAATACTGCACACTACAACAACAGATCTATGCACAAAGCATCTCTTTTCTCCAAATCCCAACAATCACAGTTTCAGGTCCTGACAACAGAACCATTTGTTGGAACAGGGGAAGACCCAGGGTTCAACGTTTCAACATCACACCAACAAAATCCTAACTACCAACCCTTTTAGCAACACCTGTGAAGCAGGAGAAGTCTCACCTAAGGTAGAGGCAAGGCGGTTACAGGAAGCAAGCGCCTATAAGAAAGCTGGGACATAGATCTGTGATAGAAACACTTCATAGAGTATTCTATTAAAACTACACGATGATATTCATTAACTCATTAGCTTCATTAACATCGCAGAACAAAACCCTAAGATATATCAGCGCAGTAACATTAAAGATTAAGTACTTTAACCACTTAGCACATAGCCATGAGTTAGATATAACATTCATTCATAAAGCACAAATAAAGCACTAAGAAACATCAGATCTATCCATTATACATAATAACAAAAATCATTAAGCAGATAAATGACAAACACAACATAACATAAAGCACACCAAAGACACAAGATATACACATCACAAAGTAGGTCACATCACAAAGCCAGAGCCTCATTCCTAAAAGTAGGTCACATCACAAAGCCAACTTCTCTATTGAGCACATAGCCTTACATACACAATCTTTTGCACAAAGCAACCCAAAACTACTTGCACTTAGCCTTGCAAGCTATCTTCCCCTTCACTACTTCTACCATACATTCTTATCTATTTATACTTTTACATTTCCTTACAAAAAGTGCTAAACATGGGTAAACCCATGGGCCGACATCCCATAACCCATTACAAAAACCCTAATGAACCCCTTGTTGGGTCCACATAGCCCGCAAAACAAGTGAGATCCACGATCTCATCTCTGCCATGGTGCTCCATCTTTGATCCTCACGTCAAATTCCAAAAGGTGGTCCAAACCTGACCAAGGTTTCCTCAAAACTTGGTCGAGGGCCAACAATCATCTTTGAGTATTGAAATTTTTGATATGTCATTAATACTGGTGTATAACAATTACATGTATCATGATAAGATTTCTTGAGTGCGCAGGAAACATGACACGATGAGGATGCTGATGGCATCGACATAACACCTTGGAATCCAAATTGAGTCAGGGAGTGGACTATTGACCTTGATTTTGAGTACTTAATTTTATTATGCATGTGTTATGATGATGATTTCAATTATGGATTTCATATATAAGATTTATTACTATTATCTTTGTTAGTGGATGTAGGCATGGTGATGCTTGCTAATATGACTCACATATTTAGTAAAGGGGTCATACACAAATATTAGATAGATTAGGGAGAGGTGTGGCAACGTCCCTGCCACAACCTAATAGAAATCCCGCCGTGACTTGAATTGAAGGTTAATTACTACCTTGTTCCTAATAGGTTCACGATGTCATGAGGGAAAACTGAGAAGGCCACTCACGAGGATTTCTAAGGAGCACACAATAAGGCAGATTCCTTATTCCTCATTAAGGTCTTAGTCTCACACAAGGTCGACAAGTGAAGTATTGACTCCAAGCATTAAACAACTTCCAAACTAAGTCAACATGGCGAGTGACACCATTGGAGCACATAGGTGTGTCTTGAAGGGCACATCGTAGGTTAATATAAATGAAAATTAATAAAATGAAACATCAAGAAATAATAAAAATTTAGAAGACTTTAGAGGATAAAATGAGTACTTAGAATTTGTTGGAGAAGAGAATACAAATTAAATATTAATTTATAAACGGGAAAACATAACCAAAAATCTAAGTTTATATGTTTTCACTAAATAAAGTTTATAATAATGGGTTTAAATGAAATTAGACTAAATAAACACTAGTAAAGAGAGAATAAAATTCTAGACATGTGCACAAGGTGTGCATGAATTTAATAAAAGAAAGTTTTAAATTAAAAGAAATTAATTCATGAGAGAATGGGTTGTCAACATAGAGTTAGAATCCTAAGTAAACTAGACTCTAAATCCTAACTAAGAGAAGAGTCCTAATCAAAATCCAACTGTAATTTAGTTAGGAGACACATTAAAGGAGAAATTGGAGGAATTAAGGGATAAATAGGAGAAAATCTAGGAACTAATTGTGGAGGTGAGGAAAAATTTAAAATTTATTTAATTAAAATAAATTAAAACATGTGCAACTTGAGAAAAGTGTGACATGTGTTGAGGGTGAATAATATCCAAATTAATTATTAAAAATGATTTAATTATGCATGAATTTACAAGTGTCAAGACATATTTTCTTATAAAAAGAAGGAAGAGGAAGGAGGAAGGACCCTAATGCTGGATGACTACAATGCTGTCAAAAGAAATATTCTTGTGACTAGTTTACTTGTTCGAGTTGGGCTGCAAGTCTTGTGCATGAGGTGGAAGCCTCTCCTTGCAAGGGAAATCTTGAGCTAGATATTGATCTGATTTTCTGCGTGTGACCCCTTTGCGGCTTGGGGGGATAAGGGAGAATAAGAGCACCCCTACCGTTGGCTGGGAGGTACCGGTGAGGTCGTTGATTAGAATTCGAAGAAGGACAACTTTTTTGTTTCCAGATTGAGGATCATTCTCATATATCAAATATCGGTGAGTTATTTAGCGGTTGGAAATATTGCTGAGTATTGTCGACGAACATATGAAATAATCACAACTCAGACGATTGATACAACATTCTAACCAACGACACAAGGTTTCGACAACAAATATACAGTTACGGTAAAGTGGTCAAATTTTGGTTGTTGCTTGATAAAATTTTGTATGGATCATGAAGGCACATTGTTATTGCATTGTATCTATATAAATTTAGGGTTATAAATTGTAACGAATGTAATCGATTGATTTTTATACACTAAGGAATTTACATGGTAAATTGTGATAAGAAAATGTCAATGTTGGGGTTTTCCTTGTATTGGCCTATTTTGACTGTGATTTAATAATTAACTTGTGATACTGTACGTGTTGAAGAGCAGTCTTGTATTTGATATATAACTAGTTACCTCCATAATCCATACTATCATGGAAGTTCCAGAGGTTTTAATCATTATATATACTACCTGAATATTCAAATCATATTTCATTTGACTTCTTATTATATTTTCCTTTGTGTCAGTTGATCCAGATTATTTTAGACATGAAATGAGAGCAAATATATAATAAAGAAATGTACAGAGATATATCAGATATCCAATAATATAACAAATATTTATCAGAGATATAACCATAAACGTAGAGATACAGTAATACACAATTTCTATTAATGAGTGAAATGTACAAAACCATAGAAATACAGAGTGAAAGACTCACTAGAATGGTGGCAACTTATCTCTGAGAAGATATGTGATGACTAATCACATTCACAAGAAGATGATTGTTACAATGAGGCTCCAAAATCCTTTTTAATATAAATAAAATCCAAAACCCTAACCCCAGAAGATGAAGAGCCAACAATTTTGTGGACCTCGTTTTGGGTAGTTTGGTGTATTAACTTCCTGGGGGCGTAACTTTGACACACGATCTCCGTTTCGGGCGCACAATAGCTCGTTGGAAAGTTATCAGTGAGGAGATTCATTTTGGGGGCTCAATCAAAGCCTTAAACAATCTTTAGGGTTCCCAATCAAGAAAAAATCTTCATTTAGGCCCTCAAAATGGCCCCAAAAGTTTAGGAACCGAAAAACTGCTAAAAATAGTAAATTGCCAGAAGACTGTTTTAAGCCAGTTGGAATAGGTGGGTGGCCACCGATATCCACATGGATAAATCCTCCCTCCTTAGGAAATAATGGTCTCCATTGCGTTGAGTTTTTGGTGGAGAGGGGAAAGCGTTTTCTAAAATTGAACCTTGGTGAGCTGCTTGCCTTGCTGGAGAAGTTGCATTACTTGGCGTGTTGAAGGCTGTCATGAACTTGTTGCTGGCAGGGTTGAATCTGTTCAACAAACCTATTGTATCTTGGCTTGACTAGGAAGTGTGTAGGAACACTCGTAGGTAAATAAACAATATCTTCTTTCTCTTATACACTATGCTTCTACTGGATATAAAGTGCTTGGGCCGAGGCTGTTGGGGTTGCAATGTCCTTCTGTTCACCTTTTGAACAAATTGTGAAGAAGCTAAATTTTGTAGTATTGGATACTACCTTGCGGCATTGTTTAGGGGGGGAAATAGTTGGAACTACCTCTGGTATCCTGTAGAGATGACCCCCCTAGAGTAACAATGAAACTACGGGGTCGAGACTCATAAATAATGTGGTGCTTCCACATATATGGATGGCCCAAAATAACATCACCGACATCCAGTAGGGAAACATCACATAATACCTCATCCTTGAAGGGATGGATGCTGTATGACAATTGACATTGATGGCTGCCAAGGAGATCTCGTCCCTGGCGAAGCCACCCGATGTTGTATGGATGTGGGTGTGGTGTTGTCGACAATCCCAACTGTTTAACGACCTCTGCTGAGATGAGGTTATTACATCTTCCTCTTCAAAAATAAAATGTATCCCTTCACCCACATCTGTGAATGGAAGAGGTGCTCCCCCTCTTTAGTATCTGCTGGTTCTTCTGGTTGAATTGTTGCAGTTGCGACAATAGCAGTGGGGTCTGCGTCGATGATCTATATTCTCCCATTATTTTCTGAATTAGATTCTGAATCTAGGTTCGACTCTTTGTCTTTGATCTTGAACACTAATGATTTTTTTGAGGGACATTCATCAATGTTGTTCCAGGGGATTTTGTGGAAATCACACCACTTTCCAGTGTCCTTCTTCGTCTTTCTGTGACCCTTCTTTTTCCATGGATTAGACTGGTTTTAGGGAGGCTATTTGTTAGGGCCATCTTTATCATGCTTTGGTTGTTGCAGAATTGCAGAACTGAACTCCCGTTTGTTCTGGTGCCTAAATTTTTAATCGATTTTGACAACATATCAATAGGTAGCTCCCAACGATGAGATGTACAAAAACTCCATTTCATGTTGGATGTACCTATATAGAGCCCCACGATATTTCAGAACCAAATGTTGCTCAGAATATTTGATACCCAGCTTGGTGCGCAAGGTATGGAAGGTATTAGTGAACTTCAACCCTTCTTGGACCCTCTCTTTATGCAATGTGGTCCATCTCATGTACTAGTTGTGATAGTTACCAACAGGGTAATATTGTTCCTTGACCGCATCCACAACAAAATACCAAGTGGGATTGGCACCATATATTCCAGACTCCTATGTGAAACTTTTCTCCCAGTAAGTTTCCCACCAATGTTTGACATGGGGAAAGTCCTTAAGGAGTGAGAAGGCGATCTTTTCCCTGTCGAAAAAATTGTGAACAAAGAAATAACCTTCTATCATATTTAACCATTTTTCTAGGGCATCCACATCTATCTGACCTTCAAATACGAGAATATCAAAATTGAATTGTACCTTGAAAGGAGAGTTTCTTCCAAATTGGCCTCTTGATGAAGACGTGCTTACTATTATTGGCAAGTGTTGAAGGTCGTGGGAAAAATTCTCCATCATTTTGTCCCTCTGTCGCATGAGAGATTGCTCAAGCAACAAATTAATAAAATCATCTGCTCTATCATTTTTAATTTTTTACGCCATGGAGGTTTTATTGGGCATGCAAGAGAGATTTTCCTCAAGAGAGACAATATGGATAACCAACTTGCAATACCCGGACCTCGTCAGGGACATGCAATGAAAACAACAATCAAGAGAAGCCTACTCTGATACCACTGATATGGATTATTTTCGACACAAAATGAGAACATAGATATAATAAAGAGATGTACAGAGATATATCATATATCCNTACACAATTTCTATTAATGAGCGAAATGTACAAAATTGTAGAAATACAGAGTGAAAGACTCACTAGAATGGTGGCAGCTTATCTCTGAGAAGAGATGTGACGACCACTCACATTCACAAGCAGATGATTTTTAAAATGAGGCTCCAAATTCCCTTTTAACATAAATAAAATCCAAAACCCTAACCCCGGAAGATGAAGAGCCAACATTTTTGTGGACCTCGTTTTGGGTAGTTTGGTGTATCAACTTCCCTGGGGCGTAACTTTGGCATACAATCTACGTTTGGGGCGCACAATAGATTGTTGGAAAGGTATCGATGAGGATATTCATTTTGGGGGATCAGTCAAAGCCTTTGTCCATTATTGAGGTTCCCGATCATGAAAAAACTTCATTTAGGCCCTCAAAATGGCCCCAGAAGTTTAGGAACCGAAAACTACTAAAAATAGTAAATTACCAGAAGAAGTTTTTGAGCCAGTTGGAATAGGTGGGTGGCCACCGATATCCACCTGGATCATCGGTACAGTTCCAATATTTTACCCTTGTTTACGTAATAAATCACTCAATAAATCCAACAAACATTATTGAAAAAAAATATTTTCTTTTAAACCAACAGGTAATACGTATCACAATCACTATGTTCATGTTGTTAAAGTATTCAACAACAAGTTAATATAGTTTGCATGGAAACACATGTATGATCACATACGATTTTGGTTCTTTTCTCTTAGTCCACAAACTCCTATGCATTGAATCAAAACTCAGACGCCTTCATAATACATTGATAACCGCTTCGCCACGGTAAAACAACAACTCAATTTGTCATTAACCTATGTATACAAGAGTGTTAAGTATACCCTGTGATACATGTATTTTTTGTTCTTTTAGAAGGTCAAGGTTTTCGCTAGTGAAGTTAAGGTTGGAGTTTTTCTGCCCGAGTTTTGTTTATCTCCTTCGACCTGTAACTTTTCATGTTTAGTACTGCAAAATTTATCCTTGTTGAACTAGAAGAGTTAAACCAGTGTTATTGTTTGCTGAACAAGTATAGAAAGGAGAAGTGCTATATGATGGAACTTATTTTTGTTGTGTTCCTAAAGATTTGGTAAACTAGTCTTATAGACCCTGACATAGAACATAGAAAAGTTTAATTGCTTTTAGATGGCACCTAATTTTTGACGCCTTTTGATATCTAAGAGTGATCTATCCTTACGGATGTGGTTGTGGAAAATTGGTTACTAGCTCCTTCATGAATTGCTTCGATGGAGGTAGTGAAAATAACTATGTTCCCATTAATGGATTTTGATGGATGAACAACAAGAGCCCTTTTATCTTCGAATTTCTTAGGAACTCTCTTGGTTAACACTAACATGTGACATCGGACCATTGGAATCTCTCCGTCGGACCATTGGAATCTCTCCGTAAAAGCTTAATAATGAACCAAGTCTTTAGTCAAACCCTAATTTGGTTATCAAAATTTTATATAGAAAACTTATTTAATCCGCAAATACATGATATAACTTTGACGAATCATGCTGAATCTTTAGTTGAACGTGAAAAAATATTAGATGGCGCGGTATTGACATTCGTGCAAATCTTGTAATTTTTGAACCAACATAATTTCCATTATTATTAAGTTCATTATTATTACGTTGATACTTTAGTAATGGATGGCATCCATTTTTCACCTACCGTCAAGTTTCAATTCAATGGTCTCTTGAAGCTTTAACATTATTATGGTATTAATTCAATCTTTAGTCACGAAAAAGAATGTTAACACTTATTAGTGAATTAGAGAGTTTGTTTTCTTATAATAATTACTTTATGATTAATGAGAATTGAATATAATCTTCAATGATATTCATTCTATGACACATGTTAGTATAAGTACGAATAATATAAATTATTGAATAAAGGTGGAAAAAGATCCTTATTAGTCCCTACCGAAGGTGTAGAGGGACTATAGCGATCGATAATTTGTTGACTTCACATCAGTTTGTCTTTTGACTAATTTTTTTTTCATAATCTCTATTGTTCGAACTAGAGAACTAAAAACATTATTATTTATATAATAAAAAAAACCATATATGTCATGATCTCATTGGATAATAGTTTCGAGGTCTTATTTCCATCTTCGCTATTCCCAATGTATTATATGTTAGCATATCCAAAGTTTTTGATCATCTACGGTCTTTTTGAATTTTTACTATTTTATTTAAATGTTTAGATATCCAAAGTTTTGAGCATGGAGAGTCAATTTTTTATTAGTTGACTTCATATTAATTTGTCCTTTGAATAATTTTTTTTGCATAGTCTCTATTGTTCGAACTATTGTTATTATTATTATTATTTTTTTATTGTTATTATTAAGCACTTAAAGAGACATTTTTATTATTACGTACGTAAATAGGCCCGCCGCACTGCATTCTTTCTTAAATTTTTACACAGGGCGAGGCCCTTAGATGGTCCTGACAACCTTAAATGTTTACCTAACATGCCTCACAACCATAAATTTTTACTTAACATGCGTGTTACAATACATTTTCCTCTGATTTTTTTATACAATGTTGTATGTAGTGAATATGAACAATATTGTTCTTCACCGACATTATTGGTTCACTGGTTGATGCTTGCTCTTTGGTTCACTGGATGCTACTTATTGTTGTTTGATTCAACTTTGCAAAGTTGAGGTTCTACAGTTGTAGTTGGACCTCTTTGTGCTTGTTCACTGGTTTGTTGTTTGTTGCTTGCTCTTGTTTGCTTCAACTTTGCAAGGTTGAGATCCTACATCCGCAGTTGGACCTGTTGTTGCGGTTTGCACGGTTGGGGTTCTACATCCACGATTGGAACTACGCTTCTGTCATTCCCCATTCACGGGTAGGTTTTAGTGCCATGGTTTCATTCCTGTTCATTGTTTGATGTTTGCTATTTCCAATTTGAAGGTAAAAATTTTCAATACTGGGAATGCCTGAGTCAAAATCCTCTTGCAGAACATCTTTGTATGTGACTACTATGAAAAAAGAAAAAGGAGTGTAATGTTGCCTTGGTATTGTTCTTGAACGTCAATGTTTGACATAGAACCCATCTCTATCGCAGGTATAGTGACATATAAAAAATGAATTCGAATTTTCTCCTCATTTTTTTTGTTCCTAAAAACCATACGTTTGGTGCATTTTTTTCAGGCTGTTCCCTTCCAAAACGTCTTGTTCCCCTTTGAATGTCAATGCTTGACACATAACCCACCTCTGTTGCAACCATAGTGACATATTAAAAAGGAAACCAAATGTTCTCCTCATATTTTCTGTCCCTGAAAACCATACATTCGGTGCATTTTTTCCAGGCCGTTCCCTTCCAATCACATGTGCCCACTTCCATGTCCTGGACATCAAACCATAGCTCGTTGAAAAATAGAAATGAAAAAAAAATATGAGGAACAATTTGAAAAAAATGAACCAAACGTATGGTTTTTCAGGAACAAAAAATGTGAGGAGAAAATTCGATTTCCTTTTTTATATGTCACTATGGCTGCGATAGAGGTGGGTTCTGTGTCAAACATTGACGTTCAAGAACAAGACCAAGACACCATTGCAGTCCCATTTCTCTGGTCGTAGTAGTCACATACAAAGATGTTCTGCAAGAGGATTTTGACTCAGGCATTCCCAGTATTGAAAATTCTTACTTGCAAACTGGAAAAAGCAAACAATGAATAGGGATGCAACCATGGCACTGAAACTTATCTGTGAATGGGGAACGGTAGAAGCACAGTTCCAATCGCGGATGCAGAATCCCAACTGTGAAAACTACAAATTTCTTAAATGTTTACATAGTGGGAGGCCTTTGGATGATCCTCACAACCTTAAATGTTTACCTATCATGCCTCACAACCTTAAATGTTTACTTAACATGCATGTTACAATACATTTTCCTCCAATTTTTGGATACAATCTTGTTTGCAGTGAATTTGGGAAATATTGTTCTTCATCGACATTACTGGTTCACTGGTTGATGCTTGCTCATTGGTTCGTTGGATGCTGCTTATTGCTATTTGATTCAACTTTGCAAATTTGAGGTCCTGCAGGTGTAGTTGGACCTCTTGGTGCTTGTTCACTGGTTTGTTGTTTGCTGCTTGCTCTTGTTCGATTCAACTTTGCAAGGTTGGGACCCTACATTCGCAGTTGGACCTGTTGTTGCAGTTTGCATGGTATGGATTCTGCATCCGCGATTGCAATTGCACTTCTGTCGTTCCCCATTCATGGGTAATTTTCAGTGCCATGGTTTCATTCCTATTCGTTGGTTGTTGTTTTCTATTTCCAGGTTGCAAGTAAGAATTTTCAATACTGGGAGTGCCTGAGTCAAAATCCTCTTGCAGAAAATATTCATATGTGTCTGCTACGACTAGAGAAACAAGAGTGTAATGTTGTCTTGGTCTTGTTCTTGAACGTCAATGTTTGACACATAACCCACCTCTGTCGCAACCATAGTGACATATAAAAAAGGAAATCAAATTTTCTCCTCGTATTTTATGTTCCTGAAAACCATATGTTTGGTGCATTTTTTTCATGATGTTCCCTTCCAAAACATCTTGTTCCTCTTTGAATGTCAATGCTGGACACATAACCCACCTCTTTTGTAGCCATAATGAGATATAAAAAAGGAAATCGAATGTTCTCCTCATATTTTCTATTCCTGAAAACCATACGTTTGGTGCATTTTTTTTTCCAGGTTGTTCCCTTCCAATCACATATGCCCACTTCCATGTCCTGTACATCAAACCATAGCTCATTGGAAAATAGAAATGCAAAAAAAAAAAGAGGAACAACCTGAAAAAAATGCACCAAACACATGGTTTTCAGGAACATAAAATATGAGGAGAAAATTCGATTTTCTTTTTTATATGTCACTGTGACTGCGATAGAGGTGGGTTCTGTGTCAAACATTACCAAGGCAACATTACACTCTTGTTTCTCTGGTCGTAGTATTCACATACATATATTTTCCGCAAGAGGATTTTGACTCAGACATTCCCAGTATTGAAATTTCTTACTTGCAAACTGGAAATAGAAAACAACAAACAACGAATAGGAGTGAAATCATGGCACTGAAACTTACCCGTCAATGGGGAACTCCAGAAACACAGTTCCAATCGTGGATGCAGAATCCCAACCGTGCAAACTGTAGCAATAGGCCCAACTGTGGATGCAGGACTTCAACCTTGCAAAATTGAAGCAAACAGGAGCAAGCAACAAACAACAAACCAGTGAGTCAATTGACCAGGCATTGTTTTGTGACTACTATCATACTACTATTTCGTGACCAAATTCCATAATAGAGGGAGTGAGGATGATCACACAATGTTGTGGATAAACGGTGCACTGGTCTATGGAAATGACAATAACTCACAGATTGAGCAGTTTCTAGACAAATACATGACATGCAACATAGATAATTTGGATCCAGAACTTACCGAACTTCATAGACATTATCATACAAGAAGCTGTAAAAAACGAAAAAATTCACATTTCAGATACAAATTCCCTATGCCGCCAATGAGAACAATAAGAATCATAGAGTCAATTAGTTTAGAGGACATTGTTCTCATTGAGAAATCTAAATATTTGTTCGCATTTCTAGAACAAGGAGACTTTGATGACTTAATGATATTCCAAGACTTCTTGGCAGAGATAAATCTAATAGAAGATGAGTAAATCCAATTCATGCAATCTACACTTAAACAACCAACAAGTTTCCTTAAATGAAAACTTTCACATATTTGGAACAACAATTTCTCCAAGGACCAACCAGTTATGTGGAATGAAAATACAGATGGACAATATGTCCTCAATGCATATTCTACAACATCATATTGTACCTCGTACATGACAAAGGTTGAAAAATCTATGATAAGTGCATTCATAAGAATACACAAATAACATGAAAAAATTCATATTGATGCTATGCAAATGATACATGCACTTAGAAATACATTTCTTAATCTTCAACAAATGTCTGCTCAACAAGCAGTCCACATTGCACTTTCCCTGCCCCTGAACTGTGGTTCAAGGAAATGTGTCTTCATAAACACATCTCCACTTGAGAAACAAAAATTGGAACATGGTTTACATTTGGGCCACCATAAACACTATTAAAATAAAATAATATGAATTTTTTTGAAATAAATATAAACAACATCTCTTTGAACTTGAACCAGAGTTTGTCGAGCTCCAACTATATTTCATAGCTGAGAATGTTTTTCCGATAGTTAATGTGTTTCTATGGCTTGATAATTATTAGACTAAGTGTTGTTGTGTGAGGGATTAAGTTCTTTTCTCCCTATCTTTTTCCTCTTCTATACTTACCCGTTTTTCCCTTTTCTTCTTCCCCTCTATTATCTGTTTCTGGTTCTATACTTAGTCACGTTTCTATTCTTGAGGGTTCCCAGGGTGGCAGACTGACAAATCCTCATCTCTATCTATATCTTCACATCACGAGTCCGACTGACCGCCGTTCATTTCCATACTTAGCCTATTTTATGGCTGCGAGTTCCTGGGTAGGCGCTATCAAACTCTCATGCCCCATGTTCGGGGTATACATATTGCACCCAAAACTTTGCTGATCTACAATTCGACCCCAAACTCCTTGAACTTAGAAGCCTCACTCTACCTACAATGACTCTGTATGACCGCCCCGCCTTTCCATACTTAGTCGATTCTTCAAATTTTGGCGAGTTCACGGACTCCCGGGTTCACAAAAGTTTGAAAACATTTTTCGTTTCCCTCTATCCTCGCCACCTTCACCCCTTCCCAGTGCACATTAATTATGCCTTTACTTGTGACAACTCATCACACGGGTTCGAAAATATTGGAATTAATAAGTGGAAAGCTTGAGGACATCTCCCATTAAAATACATTAATGGGAGAATATTATGGGATCTGATGATTTTTTTGTGTCGATCTTGAATTGGCAAAAAATTGTTGGTTATTTTAGTTTTTTTAAGGCATTATCATAGTAAGAATGCAATATTGTGCTAGCCCAATGTCATCTACAAAGATGTTGATGTCATGTCCCTATTTAATAGTGTGCATATATTACAACTTATCATGTTTGAGAATATTATTGCATATGAAAATGTTACCTCATATATTTTTTCTATCGCCTATGCGTTTGATAAAAATTTACGAGCCGAAAACACCCTTCAAATTGGAACATGGTTTACATTTGGGCCACAAAAATAATATTAAAATAAAATAATATGAATAGTATTGGAATAAATATAAACAAATTCCCTTTAAACTTGAACCTGTGTTTGTCGAGCTCCAGATATATTCCATAGCTGAGAATGTTTTTCCCATAGTTAATGTTTATGGCCGCGAGTTTCCGGATTGGCACTATCAAACTCTCATGCCCCCTTCTCCGTGATATACATCTTACACCCAAAACTTCCGTGATCTACAATTCGACCCCGGACTCCTCGAACTCGCAAGCTTCACTCTACCTATGATGAGTCTGTCTGACAACCCCACCTTTCCATACTCAGATTTGCAGATTCGCGGGTTCACATACTCCCGGGTTCAGAAAAGTTTGAAAGCATTTATCGATCCCGTCCATCCCCACCACCTTCACACACTTCCCAATGAAAATTGCTTATGATTTTTATTAGTGACAACTCACTACACAGGTTCGAAAAGATTGTCATTAATGACCGAAAAGATCGAGGACATCTCCCATTAAAATGCATTAAAACAAGATCTATGGGAGATTATATTATCATCCCCCAGTGTTCATTTTAAATACTATCAGGACACAATTACTATCACGTGTTGCAATAATAACAAATCTTCATCAAAGCATTATATTTTTTCACAGGCACCCTAGATGCACCCCAGTCACTTGATATCGAATTGGCAGAGGTCAATATTATGGGATCTGAAATTATTTTTTTTGTGGATCTTGAACTCGAAAAAATTGTTGTTTACTTTAGTTTTTTTAAGGTGTTTTGCCCCACCTTTCCATACTTAGTCAATTCTTCACCTCATGATGTCACAAATTTGCGGGTTCCCGGGCTCCTAGATTCACAAAAATTTCAAAGCATTTTTCGCTCCCGTCCATCCTCGTTACCTTCGCCCCCTTCCTAATGCACATTAATCATGCCTTTATTAGTGACAAATCACCACACATATTCAAAAATATTGGCATTAATAGGTGAAAAGGTCGAGGAAATCTCCCATTAAAACACATTAAACCAATATTTACGAGAGATTATATTATCATGCTCCAACGTTCATTTTAAATACTTATTCCCATTTCTCTCTATCATCGAAAACTTGGGTTTTTAGGTTCCTTCCTTGTAATGTTCCTAGTCATCCACATCTGAGAAAACTTAGAGATGCCATTCATGCCCAATTTAAAGACGAGGGATTGGTTTTATGTGACATCAGCTTTGAGGGAAAAAATGTGTTAGCCAACAAAAACTCAATGATGTAGGAGCATCACTAGCAAAGCACAAGCAGGGGACAGCTAGGTGCACTAGCGCAGATTTTGAAGAAATTTAAATTCTTGAAAAGAGAATATCACGCAAATATTTTGAAAAGAGATTGAAATTAAAGAACGTCTTTAATGTTGTAGAACTCGATAAGTTCATGAAGACATCAGAGAATGTATTTTCTTTTAATGAAGCTGAGTGTAGTACAGATCCGATGTATTCGATCCGATCTGTTTGTCACAAATATTTATTGTAATAAATTCTAAGTAGTTGACAAATTTTAATTCGATAGGATAACTTTAGAGTAGTTGGAGGGAAGAGCTTGAAGATCCCTCTTGTATAAATCTTTGTATTGTTTCCTAGAGAAGGCTACTGAAGTTGTTGGCTCTCTAGTTGTTGTTGGTAGATTGTAGAGAGGCTGTTGAATCTATTGCATAGGTTGCTGTAGAATTTATCGAAGAATTGTATGAACATATGTATATTTTCAGTTGAATGAATATAACAGAGGAGCATTGTCCCAAATTTATGGTGTTGATGCGTCTATCTTAATGAATGAATGGTAGACTTTCTGTTTATTTGGAATTCTGTGTTATTTCTTGTTCTTTTGTTTATGTATGCATTTACATGGTTAGATGTATAAGTCTATGAAGCTTTAGATAAGTTTCAATTATTTCTCTTCTATGAGCAATTGCAAGTGTGCATAGCGTCTACAAGGAGTGCATTGACAGAGTCTATCTCGAATCACAAGCTCAGAAGAGATAACGTGAACTATGTGTGCAAGGAGTGCATAACATCCACAAAGTGTGTGTGACATAGTCCATTATGACTCAAAATATTCTGGAGATATAGATGGAAGGAAGTTGTCTGCAAGGAGTGCGTGAATGAGTCTTTTGACTCAGAAGCTAAGGAGGAATAGTGAGAACTGCCAACATAGTGGTTGGATTTTAGGAGAGAACCTGTTGCAAAGAGTGCATATGCTGAAATTTGACTAAGTGTCGAAAGGAGTATTATAAGGAGACAAGAGTTCAAAAAGAACAAGCTCAAGAGGAAGAACGGTGAGAAATCATCTAAGGAAGGATTCCTTTGAGGTTTCTCCGATTTAGCAAAGCGAGATCCGTCTAGGAGGGATTGGGATCGTTCTAGACTGCCATATCTGGGAGGAGTTGCACGAAGGTTAGTCATGAGGTATTTCGAAGGTCATAGTTCGAGACACTTCAAAGCATTGAAAGGTGGGATCGCTGAATTCGCGGGGTGAATCTTAATCGTTGGCTGTGAGGAGACACGTGGCAAAATATTTAAGAATCTAGAAGTTAGAGGTCCAGAGGAAGTAAGTGTGGAGCGAGTGAAGTTTCGTGAGGTCACAAAACCCGAATATAGCTAGACCATCATATCCAGGGAGACACGTGGCAGATACTTGTGAATTTGCGGAAAGCTGTTTCAGGAAGAAACAAAAGAGGAGGTCACTGTATCGCCGGAGCCTGAAGTGGTGAAAGGTTGGCCCGAGGTCATAGCCCGTGGTCACATAGCGGAGAAAGAGTCTAGTGTGAGACTAGTACTCACAATCGATGTCACCAAGTGTTGGAGAGCGGAGTTGTAAGTGGTCCGAACTTACACATGACATCAAGGGGACCTATGTGAGTGTATATATTTCTCAGGGTCTGTTGAAGGCCTGAAGAACCCATTTGGTTCAGAGAGTTTGAAGATCCAAGACCAGGAGGTCGTGGAATCCCCAGGAGAGAATGGGGGGGTTGCCATTAAGAGTGGTATCAGAGGAGATTCAAAATTGACGTCTGTAGGTAAGAGAGATAGAGAAGTAGGCTTGTATCATCGAGTGGTATCAGGTATATCAACACAATGCCGACTTGGAGACGTGTAGAGCCGCTCGTAGAAAATAGAGTTATGGAAAGGGAGATGAGAGAACTCGTTGTAAGGATAGATGCTATGGAAACAACACAAAGGAGAGAACCCAATGCTGGAGATGTCAATGATGTAGAAAATGAAGAAGAAGAAGTTGATGAAGCTATAGCGGAGGATGCTGCGGAAGAGCGCTTGCTGAAAGCGGCTGTTAAGTTGGGAGCTAGAGTGAAGATAGACATCCCAATGTATGAGGGTAATTTATATGTCGAAGAATTGCTTGATTGGATACGAGAAATATACAAGTATTTCGACTATGAAGATGTCAATGAGGAGAAAAAGGTAAAACATGCTGTCACCAGGTTGAAAGGACATGCAACACTGTGGTGGGATGAACTGCAGGCTGACAGGAGAAGTAAAGGCAAACATAAGATTAAGATTTGGGATCGAATAGTAGCCAAGATAAAGGAAAAATTTATACCCAAGGACTATCAGATAAATATTTTCAGAAGGTTGCAAAACCTGAGATAGAAAAGAATGACTGTGAAGGAGTACATAGAGGAGTTATACATAATGAACATTAGGGCTGGAAAAGAAGAGAGAGACGAGGAGAAAGTTTCCAGGTACATCAACGGCCTGAGATATGAAATCCAAGATGAGATAAACATGATGGCAATAAGGACAGTAGAGGATGTGTACCGGATTGCACTAAAAGTAGAGGATAAGTTGTCCAGGAAGCAGATTCAACAAAACATAGGTAGAAGCTTGAACAGAGGAAAAGGATTTTCCCATGATAGGACACTGAAGCCCAAAGGTGAGGTGGAAAAACCACATAGTCACTCTGAGAGAGGAGGAAGTTCCCAAGGAGGACAGAGTGGTGGTAGAAACTCTTTTCCTAGAGGAAGAGGAAGAGGTAGAGGAGGCGAGATAAAGTGTTATGCTTGTGGAAAGGTAGGACACATGTCTGGGGAATGTCCCAAGAGGAAGAAAGAGGGAGGTGAAGCTCACATTTCAGAAGTGTAGAAGCAATATGTTGAGGCAGAAGGTGCATAAGATGGGAGATCTTTGATGATGAAGAAAGTTATCTTAAAACGAAAGCCAAAAATTGAAAAGTCGGTGCAGAGGAACAATTTGTTCAGGACAACTTGCAAGACTAAAGACAAAGTGTGAAAGGTGATAATTGAAAGTGGAAGCACTGATAATTTAGTATCGATAGAGATGGTGGAGAAATTGGAGCTGGAGACGACTGTACATTTGACGTCGTATAAAGTCTCATGGTTTCAGAAAGGTTATCAGGTAACAATCACTAAACAATGCCTGGTTGAATTTAAGATAGGAGTATATAGAGATGAAATTCTATGTGATGTGATTCCCATGGATGTATGTCATGTTTTGTTGGGAAGACCATGGCAGTATGACATGAATGTCATTCATGATGGGAGAAGAAATACTTATAACTTGGAAAAGAATGGTAGGACACATATGTTGCTTCCAATTGAAGAGAAGAAAGTGAAGGAAGAAGCCAACATGATTATACTTCTCATGAGTGGGAAGGAACTCCTGAGTGAAGTTAAGAATGAATAGGAGATGTAGTTTGCTGTAGAGACGAAGCTAAAATTCATCCTTACAAGTACTTCTGTGGAGTATTTACCTGAGGAAATTTAGGAGTTGTTGGAAAATTTTGCTGACATAGTAGTGGATGAGTTATCGAGATCATTTCCACCTATCAGAAGTATCAACCATCACATTGACTTGATACCAGGAGCAAGCCTAGCGAACAAAGAAGCATACAAGTTGACACCTCAAGAGAATGATGAGGTGAAAAGACAAGTTCATGTTCTGTCAGACAAAGTTTTGGTTAGATAAAGCTTGAGTCCATGTGTAGTACCAACTGTGTTGAGTCCGGAAAAGGATGGAGGATGGAGAATGTGTATAGAATCAAGAGCCATAAATAAGATTACCATTAGGTACAGATTTCCATTGCCAAGAATGGATGACTTGATGGATTGTTTGAGTGTAATGAACTATTTTTCAAAGATAGATTTGAAAAGTGGATATCACGAGATAAGGATGAGAGAAGGTGATGAGTGGAAAACAACCTTCAAGACAAATGAGTGATTGTATGAATGGCTTGTTATGCCATTTGTTTTAACAAATGCCTCGAGTACTTTTATGAGGTTGATGAATGAAGTGTTGAAATATTTTATTGGCAATTTTGTGATCGTATATCTGGATGATATATTGGTCTTCAGTAAAACTAAAGAAGAGCATCTGAGGCACTTAGAATTAGTGATGAAAAGGTTACAATGAGAGAAGCTGCTGATTAATTTAAAGAAATCCTCTTTCATGAAGACATAACTCATTTATTTGGGTTTTGTGATCTCTGCGAATGAACTGAAGATGGATCCTGAAAAGGTGAAAGCAATCAAAGAATGGCCGTCACCAAGGAGTATATTTGAGGTAAGAAGCTTCCATGGATTAGCAAGTTTTTACTGAAAGTTCATCATAAATTTTAGTGAGATTGGTGTACAAATGATCGATACAATGAAGAAAAGACATGAGTCTTTCAAATGGATAGAAGAGGCCGAGAAGAGCTTCAACATATTGAAGGAGAAGTTAACAGAACAACCGATTATGGTATTACTGGATTTCGGGAAGACATTTCAGGTGAGATGTGATGCGAGTGGTGTTGAAATTGGAGCGGTCTTAAGCCAAGATAATAGGCCTGTTGCATATTTCAGTGGGAAGTTAAATGATGCTAAAAGGAAGTACTCCACATATGATAAAGATTTATATGCCATAATCCAAGCCTTGAAGAAGTGGAGACACTATCTCATTCCGAAAGAGTTTGTTTTGTATAGCGATAATCATGCTTTACAATTCATAGCCATACAAGATATGTTAAACCAGAGACATGCCAAATGAATATAGTTTATGCAAAATTTCACTTTTGTCATTAAACATATTTCTGGTAATGCTAACAAAGTTACTGATGCATTGAGCATGAGATGTCTAATTCTGCAGGAATTTCAAGTGAAGACCATGGGGTTTGACCACCTTAAGGAAATGTATCATAGATCCAGATTTCAAGGAAGCATATGAAGCATGTGCGAATCCTGTGCTCAGAGATAGAAGCCAGTGGGCCGAATATATGGTTCAGGATGGGTTGTTGTTCAAAGGATGGCAATTGTGCATACCAAAGTGTTTGATGAGGGCGAATTTGTTGAAGGAAAAACATAGTGGAGGACTAGCCAGACATTTCAACCATGAAAAAACGTTTGCACAATTGAACGGTTCATATTATTGGCCAGGTATGAGAGCAGAGGTGAAGAGGTTTGTGAACAAATGTAATATTTTCCATTATTCCAAGGAAAAGAAGAATAATACTGGGTTGTATCAATCATTGCCTATTCTAGAGAGGCCTTGGGATGCAATAAGCATGGATTTTGTGTTGGGATTGCCAAGGACACAAAGAAGAAGTGATTCCATACTTGTGGTAGTAGAAATATTTTCAAAGATGGCACACTTCATACCATGCCAAAAAACCAGTGATGCAATACAGATTGCTAAATTTTTTTTCAAAGAAGTTGTGAGACTCCATGGATTTCCCAGGAGTATTGTTTTAGACAAGGATACCGAATTTGTTGGTCATTTCTAGAGAACATTGTTGAAGAAGCTGAGAATAGAAATATCCTTTAGTTCTTCATATCACCCTCAAACATTTGGATAGACTGAAGTGGTGAATCAAAGTTTAGGATATTTGCTGAGGATTTTGGTCACTGAACATCATAGACAATGGGATCAAATTCTAGCACAAGTAGAGTTTGCATATAATGACTTAGTGAATAGAAGTAATAGAAAAATCCCATTTCAAATAGTGTATGGAATGAATCTGAGGGGAGTGTCATATTTTAGAGATCTGGAACAGAGTGAATTTAGGAGCGCTGGAGCTGAAGACTTCGCTGTAGAAATGCAGGGGCTTCATAATCAGACCAAAGAGCAGTTGAAGAAGAACAACAATGAATATAAACACAGAGCTGATCGACACAGGAGGAAAATTCAATTTGAAGTTGGAGATCAAGTTCTAACACATCTTAGGAAGGAGAGGTTCCCAAGAGGAACATATAATAAACTAAATTTGAAGAAGATAGGACCGTGCAAAATCATAATTTTTTTTGGTAAGAATGCTTATGAGATAGAGCTGTTAGAAGATGTGGGTATATCACCCATATTCAACATTGCAGACCTGTATCCTTACAAGGAAGATGGAGCTGAAGGACCCGAAGAACAGAAGGAGATCCAGTGGAAAAATTAGATGCATGTAGCAGAAAAGACGTAGATGGAGCAGATTATAGATCGATGAATTGGTAAGAAGACCAGAAGGAAAACATATTTTGAGTATTTGGTAAATTGGAAATGATGACCAATAGAAGATGCAAGTTGGGTAAGCAAAGCAAACATCTAGAAGCATGGAAGGTCAGTGCAGAAGTTCATGGACATGAGTCCATGAATTTTTCACCCAGAGGAGTATGATGCAAGAGCATCACCAACAAATCACAAGTGGAGGACACCTAGGTGCACTAGCGCACATTTTGAAGAAATTTAAATTTTTGAAAAGAGCATATCACACAAATATTTTGAAAAGAGATTGAAATTAAAGAACATATTTAATGCTGTAGAGCTGGATAAGTTCATGAAGACATCATAGAATGTATTTTCTTTTAATGAAGTTGAGTGCAGTATAGATTTGATGTATTCGATCCGATTTGTTTGTCACAAATATTTATTGTAATAAATTCTAAGTAGTTGATATCTTTTAATTCGATAGGATAGATTTAGAGTAGTTGGAGGGAAGAGCTCGAAGATCCCTCTTGTATAAATCTTTGTATTGTTTCCCAAAGAAAGCTGATGAAGTTGTTGGCTCTCTAGTTGTTGTTGTAGAAGTTATCGAAGCAATGTATGAACATATGTATATTTTCAGTTGAATTAATATAACAGAGGAGCATTGTCCCAAATGTATGGTGTTGATGCGTCTATCTTAATGAATGAATGGTAGACTTTCTATTTATTTGGAATTCTCTGTTATTTCTTGTTATTGTGTTTATGTATGCATTTACATGGTTAGATGTATAAGTCTGTGAATATTTAGATAAGTTTCAATTGTTTCTCTTCCATAAGCAAGTGCAAGTGTGCATAGTGTTTGCAATGAGTGCGTTGACAAAGTCTATCTCGACTCACAAGATCAAAAGAGATAACGTGAACTGTGTGTGCAAGGAGTGCATAACGTCCACAAGGTGTGCATGACATAGTCCATTCTGACTCAAAAGGTTCTGGAGATATAGCTGGAAGGAAGTTGTCCGCAAGGAGTGTGTGACCGAGTCTTTTGACTCAGAAGCTTAGGAGGAATAGTGAGAACTTCAAACAAAGTGGATGGATTTCAGGAGAGAACCTATTGCAAAGAGTGCATAGGTTGAAATTTGACTAAGTGTTGAAAGGAGTATTCTAAGGAGACAAGAGTTCCGAAAGAACAAGATCATGAGGAAGAATGGTGAGAAATATTCTAAGGAAGGAGTCCTTTGATGTTTCTCCGATTTAGCAAAGCGATATCCATCCAGGAGGGATTGGGATCGTTCCAGACTTCCAGATCTAGGAGGAGTTCCATGAAGGTTAGTCGTGAGGTATTTCGGAGGTCGAAGTTCGAGACACTTTGAAGCATTGAAAGGTGGGATCACCAAAGTCACGAATTCACGAGGTGAATCTTAACCGTTGGCTGCGAGGAGACATGTGGCAACATGTTTAAGAATTTGGAAATTAGAGGTCCGAAGGAAGTAAGTGTGAAGCAAGTGAAGTTTCACGAAGTCACAAAACTTGAATATAGTTGGACCGTCATATCTAGTGAGACACATGGCAGAGACCCGTGAATTTGGAGAAAGCTGTTTTAGAAAGAAACAGAAGAGGAGGTCGCTGTATCACTGAAGCCCAAAGTGGAAAAAGGTTGGCCCAAGATCATAGCCTGTGGTCACATAGCGGAGACAAAGTCTAGTGTGAGACTAGTACTCACAATCGGTGTCGCCATGCATTGGAGAGAGGAGTTGTAAGTGGTTTGAACTTACATGTGACATCAAGGGGACCTATGTGAGCATATAGATTTCTCAGGGTCTGTTGAAGGCTCGAAGAAACCATTCGGTTTGGAGAGTTTGAAGATCCAATACCGTGAGGTCATGAAATCCCTAGGAGAGAAGGGAGGGTTTCCATCACTCAGAAAAAAAATCCAAGTATCTTATGATTGGTATTCTCTCTATATTCGATCCTTTGGTTGGTTGAAAGGCCTGCCTGAAGATTTATATGTTGAACTTATTTGTTTTATTGCTGGAAATTGGAAGGGACTTTCAAGTCCCCTGCAAAATGATCTTTTGTTGAAGTATATATCTTCTTCCAACAACACATATTTGGCAAGTGTATCAAATGCTGCAGATGAAACTATAATTTATATTTCTTCATAGGAGTCGCACATATCGTGGCTTGAAAAATGGTTTGGAATATTTGGAAGTGACACCAAATATTACTCCATGCCCAAATATACTCAGAAGGAAATTATAAATTTGGATCCTCACGAAGGTGAGAAACTGTATGCGTGGTTGAATCAACATCCTAAAATTACAGAACTTTCTATCTCAAAGTTTGTTGAGCGACTTATGGGTGTAGTAACAGACTCGACAAAAATTCAGCTTCTATATCAAAGTTTGTTGAACGACCTATGGATGTAGTAACAGAATTGACATACAATCAACTTTCTTTCACTATTGCACATTGTTTTCACTATTCCTATGCAAATAATTACATCTGGGTCGAAGAGCTTACCACTCTTTGCAAGAATATTCTCCTAGTGGTTGAAGGTGGGTATATAATCAAGGAATGAGGCTCTCAAAAGTTTTTTATTCCTGCATCGACGAGTAATTGGGAAAATTTAGTGGGAAGGAATTCTGGAGTATGGAATTTGCAACATTTTCTTAAGATTACTTTATACTACCACCTTCTGCAGGAAGTTTGACGTATTCAGGTAATGATTTGGTTTCTGAAGATCACCTTTTACTACCACCTTCATGTAATGATTTTGTTTCATTCTTTAGAAGAAACCTTGATGTAGTAGACATTCTAGAGCCATTTCCACCGAATATCAATCTTCCTGCCGTTTCCCATGCTTTGAATAAGGAGAATGCGTTTCTTCTATTGCAGTAGATCTGATATTTGAAAAAAATGGAAGTTGGTCGATGCTTGAAGTATTAACTTTTCTGGTTCAAATAAATCTCCATCACCTCACCACAAGTGTCTCTCGAGTTGTTCATCAGGATCACAGGTCGATAAGCACAGAGTGCCTTCCTGGTCATAGACTGTTTCCATCCCTAGCTTGGGTTTGCACATATGGCCGGTATTCGTATGCAACACAACATGACCCACTAAAACCTACACCTACATGCAATTGAACATATGTAAAAGTATATCAAGTGGTGACTCCAGGCTCCAGGTAGCTTCAATTTCAGACATCGACACTGGCGATGATTCTAGGCTCGAGATAGCTTCAATTTCGAACATTGACACTGGGAGTGGCAATGGGAACAATGTCATCGATTGCAAGGCGATAATGTGATGAACAAGTAGGCCTGTCATTGTCAAAGAACTTAGACTGTAGGGTTGTTAGACCTGCAAAAGAGCATCGAATTTAGAGTTTCTTTGTCACGACAATTACAATGTTGCTATGAGTTCGTACATCTTTGGAGTTTGGGTGTCCTGTACGATGATGACCTCGACATTAGGTGCATGTCAGAAATTTATTATATGAAGATTGCAGTGTTATTGCAATTGTCATAGTCAACGATGGATCGAATGCATTGCTACACGAAATATTAATTGTTTAATCAATTTACATTCTTGAAGGACGTGAATCCCAAATAACATCTCAAACTTTTCGACCAATGGTGTGTTAAAAAAATACATTATTTTATATTTTAAAAAATAAAAAAATGTATTTACTATATCTAACATTAGGTTTCACACATAAACATTTTTAAGTCAACTGAAATTATTATATAGTCAAATCAGATCCCGGGAAGCGATCAAACTCCCTAGAGCTAGTTTATTTCCATCATGTTAGTTGGGATAGAAGGATCCACCACCAAGAGAAAGAAACAAGCTAGCAATAAAAGCTTACTACATCCAGAAGTCGCTCAACAAACTTTGAGATAGAAATTTATGTAATTTTAGGATGTTGATTCAACCACTCATACAGTTTCTCACCTTCGTGAGGATCCAAATTTATAATTTCCTTCTGAGTATATTTGGGCATGGAGTAATATTTGGCGTCACTTCCAAATATTCCAGTCCATTTTGTAAGCCACGATATGTGCCACTCTTCCGATGAAAGATAAATTCTGGTGTGGTCTGTATCATTTGATACACTTGCCAAATCTTTGTTGTTGGAAGAAGCTATATACTTCAACAAAGGAGCCTTTTGCAGGTGGCTTGAAAGTCCCTTCCATTTTACAATAATAAAATAAAGAAATTCAACATACAAATCTTCAGGCAGGCCTTTTAACCAACCAAACGATCAAATATAGGGAGAATGCCAATCATAATATACTTGAATTTTTTGTCTGAGCTTCTGTTGGCTAACATAATTTTCCCCCCAAAGCTGACGTCACATAAAACCACTCCCTCATCTTTCAATTGGACTGAATCGCATATCTAAGTTGTCTCAGATGTGGATGACCAAGAACATTACAAGGAAGGCACCTTAAGCCCCAAATTTTCAATGATAGAGGGAAATTAACACTTATCAAAGTATAAAATGTTGAATAAAAATATAATGTAGCTAGGCCATATCTAGAAGAGACAAACTATTCAAGAAGCTAGCTGGCAACACCCATGAAGTCCAAGACCCAAAATTGATATTCAACTCATTTTTTTTAACCATGCAAGCATTTGATGATCAAGTTGAGATCTATAAAAGACTGTCATTTGAAAATTTCTATGGCATTCTTGAATATGGTGAAGATGGCGTGTAAAACTGGCTAGTTTATTGTTTGATTAAAAACCAAGATATTTAAGAAGCATTGCACAACCTCTCTATTGATATAAGGGACTTGGAAAGTGAATTATTCAGTATAAAAATACTACATGAAATCAACGTGGCGTCCATGAGGAGTTACATCGAGGAGTGGTTCAAAAAGGCTGTCGACAAGATTGCCAATGGAGGGAAAAGGATGCTTGAGACGGTTGCCATAGCTGACGAGGAAAGCCATAAAAGGACATCAAAAAGAAAATGAAAAGGCATGGGATACCTTAATAGTAAGTTCATACTGATCACATTCTTCTATCTTTGTCAATGTCTTCATTCAATTACTCTACCTCTTTAAATAGAAAGGCTTAACCGAGGACTGACAATTTTGTCTTTCTTCTTGCTAGGTCTTGCTGTCTTCCATCGTTGACTTTCTTCTTTCTACAAGATTGATTCTTGTACATATTTTCTTTATGGTCTGCGAGAGTCCCAATCCTAGTCATTATGGAAAACACATTTAAATTTCAAAGAATATGTGCTGAACTATATATTTTTTGACAAATTCCAAAAGAGCTATTTTGGGAAATAATCTCAACTATATTTTGTAACCCAATTTATCTGAATATAAAATATTTGAGGTTGTTGTATGGTGTTTTCCAATGTTTAATATTGTTTTTTTGAATTTTGAATATATTTTTTTAAGTTGACTCATTTTCCTGTACAACTATTCATAGATGAATTCAACCTCTTTCTAAAAGAATTTAAGACGCTCTTTGATCCATAGTTAAAAATGCACGATAAGAAATTTTTCCTCGCCCAGTACTTCGATTTAAATAAAAGCTACTCTATTCGCTCCTTACATTTTACATGGAAGAATAATTTGTGATAGGACATAGTTCTATGGTGCCCACCCTATACTTAAGAAAGAAATGGGTAGGCCTATCCTTCTTTCATTCTTTGGGGCCCCAAAAATAGATTCAATGAATGACTCTATTTCAACATGGAAAATCAGGTGTTAACATCATGTTCTTGTTTAATATTGTGCATATATTACAACTTCTTATATTTGAGAATATACTTGCATATAAAAATGTTACATCATATATTTTTTTGTCTATTGCTTATGGGTTTGAAAAAAAATTCCGAGCCGAAAACACCCTACAAATTGGAACACGGTTTACATTTGGACCACAAATAATCTATTAAGATAAATTAATATGAATACTATTCGAATAAATATAAACAAATTCTCTTTAAACTTGAACCTAATTTTTTCGACCTCAAAGTATATTACATAGCTGATACTAAATTTTTGTTTCTCCCTTTCTTTTCCCTCCTATATACTTACCTGCTTTTCCCTTGTCTTCTTCCCCTCTATTATCCCTTTTTGGTTATATACTTAGTTGCATTTCTATGATTGCGGGTTCCCGGGTTGGTGGACTGGCAGATGCTCATCTCCATCTATATCATCACATCATGAGCCTGAACAAACGCCGTCCCTTTCAATACTTAGCCAATTATCTGACCACGGGGTCTCGGGTTAGTGCTATCAAACTCTTATGCCCAGTGTTCCATCATATACATATTGCACCTAAAATTTCCATGATCTACAATTCGATCCTGGAATCCTCCAACTTGCAAGCTTCACTATACCTAGGTTCACAAAAGTTTCAAACCATTTATCGCTCCCTTCCATCCCCACCACATTCATGCCCTTCCCAATGCACATTCATTATGATTTTACTAGTGACAACTCACCACACATGTTTGAAAATATTGGAATTAATAAATGAACAATAGATGTTGTTGTGTGAGATACTTACCCCTTTTTCCCTTTTCTTCTTCCCCTCTATTATCCCTTTCTAGTTCTATAATTAGTTGCCTTTCTATGATCACGGGTTCCCGGGTTGGCGGACTGACAGATCCTCATCTCCATTTATATCCTCACATCACGAGTCTGTCTGACTTCCATTCCTTTCCATACTTAGCCAATTTTATGGCCGTGGTTTCCAGGGTTGGTGCTATCAAACTCTCATGCCAGTTGTTCCTTGATATACATCTTGCACCCAAAACTTCTGTGATTTACAATTCCACCCCAGACTCCTTGAACTCGCAAGCTTCACTCTACCTGGGTTCACAAAAGTTTCAAAGAATCTATCGCTCCCTTCCATCCCACCACCTTCACGCCCTTCCCAATGCACATTAATTATGATTTTTATTAGTGACAACTCAACACACTGGTACAAAAAAATTGGCATTAATACGCAAAAACCTCGAGGACATCTCCCATTAACACGCATTAAACCACCATTTACGGGAGTCCAACCAACCATCGTTCCTTTCCATACTTAGCTAGATTTATGGTCGTCGGTTCTCGGGTTGGCGCTATCGAACTTTCATTGCCCGTGTTCCGTGATATACATATTGCACCCAAAAATTTCATGATCTACAATTCCACCCCGGGCTCCCCCAACTCACAAGCTACACTCTACCCGAGTTCACAAAAAGTTTCAAAGCATTTATCGCTCCCTTCCATCACCTCCACCTTCACGCCCTTCCCAATACACATTAATTATGCTTTGATTAGTGACAACTCACCACACAGGTTCGAAAATATTGGCATGAATAAGCGAAAACCTCAAGGACATCTCCCATTAAAACTCATTAAACCACGATTTACGCAAGATTATATTATCAGATATCTTCTTCACATGTTACGTTTCATATTACTTTATGGGAAGCTTCCATTTCATATTAATTACTTTATTCTTGCCATGTATTTCTGGGTAGATTCTTTTACAATAATTGTAAATTAAGATATAAGTTATATCTTAAATTAGTATTCAATGAAATTTCAACATAGGTTTTAATATTTAAATTTTTTTTATCATTTCATTTCTAAAAAACAATTGAACATAACTTTTTAATATTTAATTTTTTTCTTTAATTCTCATTTAATTTTACATATTTCAACTTTCATATGCTTATTATTAAAAATCTATTCTAATTGCCCTTTACTTACCATATCGTTATTTCTGATTTTTTAACAATATTCCTTGTCTCTCCCCATCTTCCAATAATTATCATAATCAATAATTATAAGGTGCCAACTATCATCTCCATTTCCAAATCTACTTGGCAGGGACTAAGCTTCCACACAACACCCTAGTCTCCTGAAATGACTAATAACACAATCTACAAAATCGACCTCCCTATTATCGAATCAACAAAGATGAATATTATGACTAGAAAATGATGATTTTGCAACATTGGGGCTTGTTCGAGACCAATTCCCTCTTACGAAAATTGCCCTCCTCTTTTCTATTTTCCCACTCTCTTTTATTCCCTTCTTTTCCCTCTTCTATACTTAACCGAATTCCCCTTTCTTTTCCCCCTCTACTTTCTCTTTCTGGTTACTTGGTCATTTTTTCGAAAATGTCTAACTGCGCAGGTTGGTAGACTCACGGGGTCACATTTCTAGTCATGCTTTTATATCACAGCTCCGACCAACCACTTCCCCATTCCATACGTAGCCACTTTTTCGATCACGGATTCTTGGAAAAGCGGGATCTAGATTTCACTTCCATTGTTCCGTGACCTACAAACAACACCTGGACCTCCGCGATATACAAATTGACTGCCAGACTCCCACATCATCCCCTCTTCCGTGTTACACATTTTTCACTCAAAATTTCCGAGCCATACAATTTGACAATCGGGGCCTCACGTCTCCTGGGGAACCCTTGTCACCCTATTTTGGATCCTCGGGTTAGCGGGTTCACGAAATCTCCAATTCCTAGTCACTATTTCTTGTGCCCGCCACCTTCGTACTTCTTTCCAAATGTGAAACAACTAAGGTTTAATGCTAATAGTTCATCATGCAACAATCGTAAATATTTCCATTAATAAGCAAAAGGATCGAGGAGACAGTCACACTGAATATCCCTACACAACTTGTCCAGAAACATGCAGAAAATATCTTTCTAGGTAATGGGATATCTACTATAAATTTCAATATATTAGCGAAAATGAGTCCAACCTACCGTTTCCCTCTTCCATACTTGGCCACTTTTTTGATTACGGGTTCCCGGACAGGCGGGCTCAATATTGCGTTTCTAATGTTCTGCGACTTGCAAACAATAACTAGATTTCCACGATATACAAATTGACCGCTGGACTTCCCCATCATGCCCTCTTCCGTGTTACATGTTTTGCACTAAAACATTTCTAGACATACAATTTGACCGTCGGTCCCTCACCTCTACTAGTTATACCTTGTAACCCTATTTTGAAGCCTGACCGACCGCTTTTGATAATTATCCATTCCTTAATTGCTGTTCCCCATCACTGCCACCTTTGTACTTCTTTATGAATATGCAACTAGTAAGATTTAATGCTAACAAATCGTCATGTAGGAACTGTGATGATTGCCATTAATGAGAGAAAGTGTAATACCCCTGTTTCCCCCAACTTGTAATTAATCATTTATTTAGGGTTACCATGCTATGGCATGGGAACATTGTAAATGTATCATTGTTTAACTGCCAATAACTGACTGTGGGGGTGAAGCATTGAAATTACTAGCCATGATATCACTAGAGGAAATAATGTGAGAGCAATTAATAAGAAAAGGACCGGTGGTTAAACCCTCAACCATCCCCATGAATAGAAGCACGGTCTAGCTACAGAAGGTCAGCCAGAAGTACCATAGGGTCCGACAGACCCACACTGAACCGGGTTTCATTCTGACAGAAGAAAACAAGATAGGAGGGGTGTGCGTGCAAGGCACACAAGAGGATATGAAGAGAAGAGTGGAGAATGCGAGGAACATTTTGAGCAATAGAGAAAGAGCCAAAGGCCACGAGCTTGATTTTGAGGAAGCATTTGATAAACCTCGTCGAGGCCATGACAGAGAGAGAAATCTTTGAGAGTATGTAGAGAATGGGACCTGGGCAGAAGGCCACGAGCTTGATTTTGAGGAAGCATCTGATAAAGCTCGCAGAAGATGCAAAAGAGAAAGGATCGATGAGAATTGGCATAAATTCCCTGGTGGTATCATGGATTGGCACGAGGATGGCTAGAGTGCTAAGAATGAATGAGTTTGAGCCTATGGTTGGGTGGAAGGATGAACACCCAAAATCAATTAATTGGCTACAACCTATAATAGATAAGTATTCTCATATCCTTTGTATTTTAGTGGTAACTGTGAATTAAAGTTGGATATCCTTTGAATTTTGCAGGGAAGTGCATGTTTTCTTAATGGTTATACTGTATCCATTCAATTATTCCTAATTGTGTATTTAAGAAAATAAGGAATTCTCTAGCTTGTACACGTAAATTCCTTAGCTCTGTGGTGGTTCCAGTTAAAATAAAAGAACCGTGAATTTGCTGACCTTGGGCATAGTCCCACGTGTGCATGCCGACACTTCTAATCATTTTGAAGGAAGGAGTCTGTTAAGATCAGAAGAGGTAGTGCATGTATGCACAGAGTCTCTGCGAGGTGGGCAGAGACCGATAACCCCCTTAAGTTATAGAGTTGATAAATGAGTGGGGTGCACGAAAGGTTTCTCTAAGTGTTAAGTTTAGGAGAAATAACACAAAATACCTAAGTACTTAAGGAGCTAACAAAGCTCAGGAAGGATAACGAGATTTAATCCCCCAAAGGAGAGATCCTTTCGTTTGGAAGACAAATGGATGAGATTAGTTTGGGAGAAGACAAAGTTCTTCACGATCGTCGAATCTAGAGAAGGAACATAGGCATTAACCCTTAGAGCCCTGCAGACTTCACGGGTTCGACGAATTGAGCATATTCACCGCACGAGAGGTGAATTCCCTAAACTCCTGAAGTTAATCTAGGCCGTAGATTTGAGGATTCCCAGGGAACTATCCCAACCGTCAGATCTACGATATAGTTAGCCCGACGTTGACCACTTCGGGAGAACATAGGGTTGGTAACACCAAAAAACTTGAAGTCTTGAAGTCCCAAAGTTAATGTGGACCGTGGATCTAAGGATCCTTCAGGATCCCTCACAGCCATTCGATCATGGGGACACATGTAATTACATCAAGATTAGGTGGGGGCCCATGTGTCAAGTGACGACATTTCCAGGTGTCCCTCTCGGAGTGGCACACACTGGGACCCAATGGACCCTTGAATAGAATTTACAAGCCGTAGATATCTAGGGTCACGTAGACACCCTCAGACTGTCAGATTGAGGCTATGGTCAGCTTGACATTGATCGACTCCAGGAGAAAAGAGGAGTGAGTTGAACAAGAACTCCCGAAGGCCTGAGAGCCACGGTTCATTTGAGCCGTACGCCAACTGAGGACATGTGTCAAAAAATCTTCCACTTCATAAGATAGACACTTCGGAGGAAAGTGGGATCGCGCAAGTGTTCGAAACTCCCAAACACCGAAGTCCCAAAGTAGATCACAACCGTCGATCACGAGGGATGTGTGGCGCTCGATCTGTAACTATGGGTACATAGTACTTCGAAGGAAAAAGGATTGATATTGTTCGAAACTCCTGACGTCGAAGTCCCGAAGTGAATCAGGGCCGTCAAAATCTCCGAGGACACGCAGCGTCAGATTGTGAACTTTGAAGATTTGCAACTTCGGACGATTTGCGTGGTAGTTGTTTTGGCACATGTTGTCTTGGCGTTGGGTCATAACCCACGGTCATAGGCGAGTATATATGGATGGAAGAGCCCAAGGAGCTCGGGAGAGGATATCTTCCAACTTTGAGCTCGGTTTGGACCATGGAGACCATGGCTAGAGAGTTCTGGAAGAGAAAAATGGAATAGAGACCCTGAATGTGGGTTTTGATTCTCTTAATAAGAATGAAATTTTGATGCCCCACCATGGGTTTGTTACAAATTGGTATCAGAGCATGGAAACAACACTTGGCCTGCTTGGGCTCATGCACGAGTCGTATGAAAATATTTTTGGAAAAATTTAAGGGGTAACACCCTATCTTACCACATTCCTAAGAGGCTTAGTAAACCTCTATTGAAGAGAGGAGTGATATCCTTTACTGTTGATAGATGTTTTGGAAATTTGCACGATATGTTTCTAATGTTCCCAAATGAAGAAGTTGACTTCACTGTGCGATTGTACGTGCTATTGTACAGTCATAATATTTGGTTACCAAGGCTAAGATGAGCCCGTGGAGAATATTATTGCCAAACATAAATCATCTGCATAAGTTCCTTGCATAGAAGGATGCAGATTTAAAATATAGTTGGGATTTTAACCAATGAGATTGAATCATGCTAATTCTGTGACAAAGGAATCCTAGCATTTCTTTGGGAAATGATAGCCGATCCTATAGGAGTGGGATTATGCTAAAGAACACTTATATTTAAACTAATATAGCAATGTGAATGGATGGAAAGGGTCTGTAGCAGTAATGGTTACTTCTTTAATGAAGGGTTAAAACTTGTATATGTGTATAACCCCTCACGATAAGAGGAATGAGTTTGGTGACCATTCTCTAAAAAGGGAGAGCATGCACAACTCTCAGGTTTCAAAGTGGATTGTTGGCACAGGGGAAGACCTAGGGTTCAATGCTACAACAATGCACCAACAAAACCCTAACTATTGGCCCTTTTGGCAACACCTGCAAAGCAGATGAAGTCTCGCTCGAGGTAGAGGCAGGGGTGGTTGCAAGACCCAGATGTCTCCAACCTTAGTTGTGACATAGATCCCTGATTCTAACACTTAACAGAGCACTCATCAGTTAGCATTCACAATATTCAGTCTTACTTACAACGCAGTTAAATCCTGATTACAGAGCATCGCAGTATTCAACTAGATCTAGCATCTAGCAACACTTAGCACATCGAAACAAATCGAATATAGCAGATTCAAGCACTAAGCATATGTATATCAGTCAGATTTAACATCCATTCATAATATTAAGCACTAAGCACCAACAAATCATTCATCTATATTAAAGCACTAAGCATATTAACATATAAACACATCAACAGATTGCACAAAGCAGAGCAACACAACATGTACGTGGTTCACCGCCCCCCTTGGGCTATGCCCACCAACTCTTTGTATTCTTTATTAGCTTCTTCAATCAGTTACATGCATAGAACCTCGAAAACCCTACTCCGCAGAGGACAGGAGATTTGTGAAGCGCGCTAGATCCTCCTTCCCCGAGTAGATCTAAGCACAGAACCTTCCTCAGTTTCCTACAATAACTTGCACTTAGCTTTGCAAGTCTCACATAGTATGCACAAAACACTTACAACTCTTGATCACACAGATCCAAATCTAGCACTTATCCAACTTGAAACTACTTTCGTACTCACTACATCACCTTAACGTCTATTTATACATACAAAATAGGCCTAAACATGGGTAAACCCATGGGCCAACATTACCATACCCGTTACATAATCCCAAATCCAAAAAAGGGCCCTAAAAGGGGTTGAGATCCTACGATCTTTGCTTCGTCTTGCACTCTGCCTTCGAATTCCTGTCAAAGTCCCAAAAATAGGTCAAACATGACCAGGAATCCTCAAAACTTGGTCAAGGGCCAACATGCCCCCAACACTCACTTGTGACTCGTCCCGAGTCACTCTGATCTGACTAGTTCCACTTCAAAATCCTCGAGTGTGGTTTGAGCTGCTTCGAACTGTTGCTGTGCCACGACCTCTTGTTCAACAAACTCTTGTATGCCTGCTTCGTTGACAGGTCCCTCTAGGCGTTGTTCAACTGCAGTGACGAATTGCTCTAGTGCCACTCCTCGACCTTTGATCTCTGTGAATAGTTTGTAAGCCTTATCCTGTACAGGTTGGAGTCTCTGAGTTACTTCCATAACTTTGCTTTGAATAGTGTGGACCTTCTGCTGGGTAGTGCATTGCTCCTGGGATTGCTTCATTCTTTCCACAACTGACAGGGGATTCAACTACGCTTGTATCATTTCTGCTTTATACTTCGCCTCTTGGATCTGTGACTCCAATGACTTCAATTCTGGGTTATTAGTGAGTTTCTCGTAGGTCTGGGAACTATGATTAGTGAATTGCTTACATTCCATGGAAAGGGCCTTTATTCTCTCAACTATGCTTCAGGCAGTTGCTTCTCTTTGATGCCTCACATCCTGTGGGGTGCTGGGCACTGTGCGGAGCTCTAAGTCTGCTATTCGTTGCTGTAGCTGCTGGATAGCTTCCACAAGATTCTCTACTTGATGCATGACTTGGTCTTCTGCTTGTATCCCTAAGTCTGTCACAGAGTAGAGTGCTCTGTTGACTTCTTCCTTCACTTCGAGTTGCTCTGTGAGCAACTGTTCTCTTTCTTGTTGCATATGTGCTTTCTCTTCTTCAAACTTTATTTGGAGAGCAACCTTCTCTTGCTCTGCAACTCTGCATTATTCTACGAGTACACCTTGCAACTGATTTAAGGCCTGGGTGGCTTGTTCTATTTCTTCTTGTGCAAGACGAAGGTGAGCTTCAACCGCATCAACTATTCTGTGGAGTTGGGCTGGCTCATCTCCCAACTTTGGTTCCCCTGATGGTAGGGGCACAATAGAGACTGTGTGGCTGTACTGAAGGGCCTGATGTACCCCTCAGAGTTTGACCTCAATTCTATCATACATTTCCTCCTGTTTAGCTTCCCGTTTCTCCATGATTTCCAACAAAGTGTCATTCAGAGCTGCTATGATGAAGTCAAAATCATCGACAATAAGTACAGTCTTCATCTTGGTCACGGTGGCTTTTGATTTCTTCCGGGAAGAAGGTTTCAGGGGAGAAACCTTCCTATTCTTTAGGGGATTAACCTTGTCTCTGGGTGGTGTTACTTCGCCTGGCTTCTATTCAACTCCTCTGCCATTTAGTTCTTCCACTTCGTCATCACCCCCTTGGTCATGTGATACTAAAGCAGTCTTTCCTGAGGCACTGCTTAATTCTTGGACCTCTTTGGTCTTATTTGTTCTGCTGGGCCCAGGTGTATCATGTTCTTTATGCATGGTCTCTGGGCTGTCAGGGTCAGACATCTCTGTGTGGTCTATAGGAAGAAGGAGGTTTGCAAACCGGTACTTGGTGATCTCTTCAAGGTCCACTTCCGTGAGTTTGTAGTACAACTGAAGATGCTCCTTATGTTCATCAGCTCGCGCTGTAATGTAGATGAAGTGTCGATCTGCGCAGAACTTCATTAGGGGCCAGAACCTCTTTAGGGTGTTCAGAGTCATGCAAGGGTCAAATTCTATGGCTCTCTTCAGCTGCATGTAATAGGTGTGAAAAACAACGTTCGACTGCCATTGTTTGTTTATATCACTCGAGTACCAAAGGGTAGTGAACTTCACAGCAAGTGACTCGAATGGTTCACTATCTGGGAAGTTCACACCTTCCAGAATCTCCTAGGAAACAAAGGCTATAAGGATCAGGAGCCAGTTGAAGTGGAACTCGTAGCCCTGATCCTGTGCTTCACAATAGTCTAGCTCTAGCTGATTAACTAGGTACTTCGCCCAATTCATCTACAGACCTTCCACACACTTCCCTGTGAGGTCAACAACAAATCCCATGACTTGCATAGGTCTGTTCTTCCTTACTAAATTTCCGGCTATTAGATGGCAGGATAGGCGCACCGTGCCATTCTATATGGAGGCTACCTTGTAGCCTTGTGTTCCCTTTTCAACATCGTCGTATGTATCCTTGATCTTCTGTGCTAGCGCGCGATCTTTGGCTTTTCCTGGATAGAACTCCTGTGGGACGGGTCCTTGCATACTTAGTCCCGTGATCCTATGGATAAATGTTGGATCGACTATAATACAACGATCTAGCCATAAGTAACCGCCATGGTAACATGAAAGCAAAATCTTGACATAGGTGTTCACTTCCTGGTGCCTTCCGAAGTGTGGGATCTTCATGACATTTAACAGAGTGGATTGCACGAGGTTCATCGTCCATGGTTGGGGGATTATCTTTGAGTTCTTCCCCTTCGTCCTGGTTAGGTACTTATACGGGGTGAGCATACTACATTTCTTATGATATCCAAAGTTGAAGTCACTAAACTTCAATGCTGTGATCTTGTCCTGCTGTGCGCGGACTGCGTGTATCCCCTTCGGGAGGTACGCAGTAATCATGGAGTACTTGAAATCTCTTGGCACACTATCTTGACTCATCACATCGGCCAGGGGCAGGATATAATCAGGCAATATGGATGGGATCAACTTCGCATTGGCCAGGTCATCTCTATGTTTGATTCTCTCTTTTGCTGATGGTCAAGATGATCCAGCTCTGCGAGCATTCGACAGAGAGGCTTGCACTCCCCTTGTCGATGACACTTGAATACTTGCAGACATTGCTCTTTTAGACATTACTCTTTCAGTCATTAGGTCAATGAGAACTTGTACGGCAATTTTCTCTGCAACACTAAGCTCGTCCAACATGCACGCTTTTGGTTGAATATCTCGGGTTCAAAGAGTAACTTCTCAATGCAACGGGATGGATGGTGATCACTTGTGAAAAATCAACTAGTCTGAGGGCTCAGATTCATGGTTATCAAAAGTGTTCTCGTTGTGTGGCACGATAGGATAAATAGATAACTTGGCAACAAACCTCTTGCAACGGGTGAGAATTCTTCATTAACTCAGTTCTATCCATTATGGCGCAGTCCCAACGGTTTGGTGTTGAACTTTCTGGTCATAAATTCCTTTCTACCCATTCGGGCCATCGGTCTAACAGTTATACTGTCCCCAACGACTATATTGCTTTGCCATGGCAAAGTGCCATGTGACGCAGTTCTGATATCCCAACGGAGTTCCAATTGTGCAAATTTTCCTTCTGCGAAGTTCCCTTTGGAACCTTCTGTAAATTTTAGATCTTAGCTCTCTTCTTACTTAGTTTTCTAGCCTTCTTTCCAGTGAGCTTTGTCTCGGTATTCCTTTTTCCATTCTGATTCTTATATTCTTTTGGCAGAGTAACTTCGCGTTGGTAAGATTTTTTTAGGGGTAATACTTCATCTGTATTTGGAATAGGTACTTCAGTCTTCTGTAGGTCTTCTTGTGTTCTTCCCACTTCGACATCCAAGTCTCTGGTCTTAAATAGATTTGCTCGGTTCTCCTGTTCTTCAATCAAGTGTGCGATCCTTCTAGTCATGAAATCTTTTAACTCTTGCTTCTTCTACTCTAGGATTTCTTCTTCTTTTCTTCTGGCCTGATCTCCTTCAATCCAAGGTTTTCCTAGTAACATAGCAAATGGAGTGCTATTTTCAATAAATTTGACAACTTCAAATTCTTCCTCTATCAAAGTTCCATTGGCATTCATAGATGTCTGGGTAAGTCTTCCACATAGGGTTACCAACTTTCCTCTGAATAATCCTATTCCTTCCAATGAAGGAATCATAGCAGGATTTCCTAGAATTTCCCAAGTTGTTTCTGTCATGATATTCACCTGTGTTTCCCCATCCAGAACACAATTAATGTCGAAGTCTCCTATTCTTACTTCAATGCACTCTTTTTCTTTGAAGATATATGATAAGATGATATGTCGGTGGTCATTCAGGGTTTATTTCATTTGTAGCAATACTTTTTCTGATTCTTTCTGGGGTTCTGCCATAATCTCAGTTGCTTGATCTTTCTCATGGAATTCTTGTCTCATATTCATCCTTTCAACCTTAACAATAATTCTAGGGAAATCCAAAACTTCATGGTCCATAGATTTTCAACATAGGCAACTAGGTCTTCTACCAGGGCATTCTTTAGCCAGATGTCCTGGTTTTCTGAAACTGTAACAAAGGGTTAATCCTCTCTTTCTCTTAAATGATCCCCAGCCTTTGCTGTACTGAACACTAGGATCATGGTAGATGACTTGCAAAAAATTCTTTCTAGGATCCTGCATCCATTTGTTAGTCCAAACATTCTCTCTATGCATATGTATAACATATCTTTCACTATTCTTATCAGATCGACTCATATCAAATCTTCTTTCATCTATCAATGACCTAGTTTTCAAGCTAGGACAAATATTATCAAACATACCTAGATCCATACTTTAGAAACAAAAATTTCCACTAATCTTATCTTCAGCAGAGCACAAAGCTTCCAGATCTAAAAATTTTTACTATTCTTACCTCTATCAGAGCACAGAGCTTGCATATCTTACCTCTTTTCTTCAAATCGAGCTTCTTTTCTTAGCACAGAGCTTCACAGATCGAGTAGAATACTGTGCACTAGAGTGACAGATCTAAGCACAAAGATTTCACAGTTTCAGGTCAGATCTTCACACAAAGATTCTTTTTCCTCAGTTCCCAACAATAACAGTTTCAGGTCCCAACAACAGAACCATTTGTTGGCACAGGGGCAGACCCAGGGTTCAATGCTACAAAAATGCACCAACAAAACCCTAACTATCGGCCCTTTAGGCAACACCTGAGAAGAAGATGAAGTCTCACCCGAGGTAGAGGCAGGGTTGGTTGCAGGACTTAGATGTCTACAACCTTAGCTAGGACACAAATCCGTGATTCTAACACTTAACAAAGCACTCAACAGTTAGCATTCATCAATATTCAATCTCAGTTACAACACAATTAAACCCTAATTACAGAGCATCGCAGTATTCAACCAGAGCTATCATCTAGCATAACTTAGCACGTCGAAACATATCGGATCTAGTAGATTCAAGCACTAAGCATATGTATATCAGTCAGATTTAACATCCATTCATAATATTAATCACTAAGCACCAACAGATCATTCATCTATATTAGATCACTAAGCATATTAACATATAAACACATGAACACATCGCACAAAGTAGATCAAAACAACATATACGTGGTTCACCCCCACCGGGGCTACATCCACCAACTCTTTGTCTTCTTTATTAGCTTCTTTAATCAGTTACATGCACGGAGCCTCGAAAACCCTACTCCGTAGAGGACAGGAGATCTGCGCAACGTGCTATATCCTCCTTCCTCGAGTATATCTAAGACCACAACCTTCCTTAGTTTCCTGCAATAACTTGCACTTAGGTCTACAAGTCTCACACAGTATGCACAAAGCGCTTACAACTCTTGATCACACAGATCCAACTCTAGCACTTAGCCAACTTGCAACTACTTTCGTACTCACTACATCGCCTTAACGTCTATTTATACATACAAAATAGGCCTAAACATGGGTGAACACATGGGCCAACATTCCCATACCCATTACACAATCCCAAATCCCAAAAAGGGCCGAGATCTCGCGATATCTGCTTCGTCTTGCGCTCCACCTTCGACATCCTATCAAAGTCCCAAAAATAGGTCAAACATGACCAAGAATCCTCAAAACTTGGTCCAGGGACAACATGGACTGAGAAACACATTTTGTTTCTAGGTACAAGAATTGCTAGACATGGTTTTTTCAGTCAAGCTGATAAACAAAGTTGTAGAAAGATAGAGTGATTGATTGAGAAATCACTACAATCTCCCTTTCTTGGAGGATAGGAAACTAATCTGGCAGAGTTCTTGTGGGAGGAGGAGAGTGGCCTTTATCCCTGACTGTTGCTAAACAGAAGGAAGAATTCTAGGTGTAATGGTCAAGATTGATCTTGACCTAAAGACACTCTGGATTTCTGAACTAGGATACTTAGTAAGTAACATAATTCAAAATTGCATTTGGGATTTGACGAAATAGTCCAAATGATATTAGACATTTAATTGTTATAAAATAGTTGACTAAATTTTGATCCTGAATGTGGTAAAGGAAGTGTTGGGGCACTTCTAGAAGCCCAATGGGTCAGATTGACATCCAGTGGTGGATGGTAGCCATATAGATATAGTTGGAAGCCAGTTCAGCTGATTTTGTGACATTGGGCATGGTTGTAATTACCTAGATTGTATTTATAAGATGGGTAATGTTCCATGGCGGTTGAGGCAAGAGTGTTTTCTTGCTAGATGTTATCGTATAGAAAGGGAACATAGTTATGACTATGTCTAATTCAACTTCCATGTGGATGTCGTGTGAATGACTGCAAGCTCTCAATTGAGAGGGAAACTCAGTGTTGAGTGTTCCTATGAGGCTTGTCATAAGAATGGAAACAATATCCTTGGAGGAGTATCTGGAAGTCTAATAGGTCCATGTGTAAATGATGCACATGCATGGTGTAAGGATATATGTATACTAAAGGCACCGTATGGCTTCCTTGATGAGTGATATGTAAGGCAAGAATTGCACTACCAAGATTAAGTGAATAACATGGATGCATGGTTAACTCCATTTTGAAGAGTCATGAAAGTTTTGTTTTGAATGATAGCTTAAGGGGGATGCACTCCATTCCCTCAGGAAAGACTAGTACAAATAAATGAAATAGTAAATGAGCAAGGATGGTCTATTGTCAGGATAAGAGACACATGATTATGCCTTGGGAATCACATGAGAATGATTTTGAAAAATCATGAGTTGAATAATTTTAAAGTAGATATGTATGTAGGTTGTGAAATATACCCATG
>JASDQU010585654.1:50346-60538 GCA_032191745.1 Picea mariana | reverse complement strand
TACGATGGAAATTTTCTAAGTCCCACATTTGAACTATACACGCCCCAGGAAAAAAATTGAAGAGGAGTATCACATCTATAAAAAACGCAGTAGGATTGACATCCTCATTAGGTTTCCATTTCGGTGCTAATAGATTAATCTGCAAGAATATCCACATAAATAGAAACCTTCGATTTTTTTTATCTTTTCCAAATAAAAACAATCAATTGGATAGACATGTTGCAAATATACCAGTTGGTACTATACTGAAATGCCTAGTTGGTGCTATACAAAGATGCCCTCTTCTTAGAGAGAAATTGCAGATCAACCTCTGCAAATGTATAGGAAAAAACAACAAACACAGAGGTCACACAAGAAGACCAAAGAATCTTCGACACTGGACACATTTAAAAAAAAAAAAAAATTGTTTCTTGTCGACCGCATATAAATTTATTTATCCTAACACATATAGAGACATATAAGCCAGATGATCTGTTTAATAGAATGAAATGCTCTCACAAAGTCACTTTCTCACTAATTACTTGTTAACCCCATATTAATATAATATTATGATTAAATAAGTTGAGAATTTGGGACTCTGGCTCTTCGGGGCTCGGACCTTACTCCCGCAGTGACATTCTCCCGAGGTCATGTAGCAGCCTGACATCTTATGGATAGCATGTCACACAGTGGCACGAGTCATTTTCTGCATGGATACCACCTGTACTTCATGCTGCTTTCCACGTGTCCGCTGCAATTTTGCTTTTCGTCCGCTGTTTCGAGCTTCTAATTCTCCCTCGGTGCCACCATAATAGTGCATTTATTCCCATTCCAACTTAGCAAGAAATACACTGCCATACAACACTTGTTACTTATAAGAATTGCTTATGTTAATATAAATACTTAAATAAAAGATGGAGAAAGTATATTAATATTAATATAGATGAGCTTAGAACCTCTCTCTATATATATATATATAATTTATATATATGCTATATTAAATGAGTGATTTCTTAAAATTTAATTTTAATTGATAATTTATTGTAAGAATTAGTATAATATTCAATTATTGTGACTTATTTGCATTCATTCAATAAACTATGTCATCATATCATATATACTTCATTTCAATACTCTATACTTAATTTTATTTAAGAAATGTTTGAATTAGTAAATACGTATGACTTAAGGGATGGTTAATATCCTGTCAAATTCTCATATCTATACTATGGTTTATTTTGTTGATTCATATTAAGTATGACCTAAGGGATGATGTTAGATTAGAGTTATAAATTTTTAGTGGTCACTTTGCTCGAATGATAACTTTGTTCAAATCTTATAATGTGAAGATAATATAACTATTTAAATTAGTGGAATGATGATTTATCATTGTTAAGGGTTCTATTCAGAAATCTTATAATGTAAAGATAATGGAATCATTTAAATTAGTGGAATGATGATTTCTCAATGTTAAGGGTTCTATTCACAAATCTTATAATGTAAAGATAATAGAACTATTTAAATTAGTAATGTAAAGATAATAGAACTATTTAAATTAGTGGAATGATGATTTCTTAATGTTAAGGGTTCTATTTAATGTTATGACATTAGATGCGATTTTTTTTTGAACTAATAGAATTGGGAATTCAATTATTATGATATTGTTGGGAAAATTATTAAATTGTAAATTGAAATATAGATATACTTGAGGGTTGATCTTGTTCTTGAATGGTTATGTGTTACATTATGGTTAGGTTATGTTATTTAAGAATATATTAGACAAATTTTTATTAAGATTTATTGAATCAATCTATTATGTTGTTACTTTTAAATCATGAGTTACATTGTTGGATGTATAAATGATTAAATTAAAAAAAAAATCCACTTAATTGACGCAATGAAGTCGACATTACAATTTGTGTGAAGATTTTTAGGATCTGAAAAAAATTGTAGTTTCAGAATCTATTTGTATTAAAGTTGTAATACTTCGAGTAGGTAGAAGGGGCCAAATGAATGTAGAACAACCCAAGGAGTGTGGCCAATTGAGTGAGGAATCAAGCTAGAGAGGGAGGTGTTGGAAAGGCCATTAAGAGGCCTTATGTAATTTGTATGTACGATGTGTGTACAATTAATTAATTAAGTCACTCTGTTTCAAGTGTTAGATGGAATTGGTCATTTAATGATCTATGTGTGGATGTGTGTTAGATTCCTGTAAATTAAATGCGTAGGTGTTGATGCGAACAATGAGGGTTTCCTGCTAAATTTGGTATGTTGCAGGTTACAGGTCGGTTGTGACTAAATATTCGTTTTAGTGAATTGAAAATCCGCATTGATCATCTATCATCGAAGATATCGATGATCCCGAGGGAACTAAATCAGACCAAATTGATAAAATCTGGATTAGATCAAGGTTGTAGAAGAACAAGGTAGAGTTCAAGTTCTGTGTAGGTGAAAAACAAAAGAAACCCTCTCCAGGCATGGAGAAACAATAGCCATCAAATATATATCGAGATTCTTATCGACTGTTGGATTGGAGTTCAGTCGTATAAGGGAGCAGAACAATACATACAATCTTGATCGTTGATCACCATTGGATCACTGATCCATATCGTTTCACGCGTGGAATGTTTGCAACTCTTGGATCAAGAGGAAGAGTAATCATGATCGATGACTATGAGGCCAGAATTCCCATTCCCATGTTAAGAATGGATGAGCATGATTATATCATGGATATAGATCTACCTAGATCTACGATTAGATTTCATTCTGAGTTTGAAGTTCGAAGTGACATCGTCAAGTATTTCAGAATAAAGCTATCAGAGTACAAGTTGGAAAATACTCCATGAAGGGAGGTATGATGAATGGTGGAGATTAGTAGAATAAGCACAATGACCAACAGATGTAATTGTATCTCAGAGTGAGGAGATCAATGAACCTCAAGAGTCTACATGAAAGAGTTTAGAGGATCATCCAGAGATCACATGGGTGGAATGTGAAGTTAAATCGATAGTTCACATTGATGAATGAAGACCTCGATTTATGGTTCAGAGCCATTTCGAAGAAAATATGGATTGGCATTGAAAGAGAGACACATGGTGACATTTTATTTGTCATTGGAGAGAAGTCATCAGAGTTAGCAAAGTTCACAAACTGAGGAAACTCTGATAGAGGAATACTGATCAACGATGGAGATCTATTCGGAGGTGAATAGATCAACAGTTCTGAAGAGGATACAAGTCATATGAAAAAGAAACATAGGTGACATCAAAAAATGAGAAGTGGACACATGGTAGTGACATTGGTGAATAGGAAAGTGACATATGGCATGTACATACAATTCATCCGACGAGGGTTTGACCTAGTGAAAGTAAAGACAATGGCTTGGGACCATTAGATCCAGAAAGATCAATGGCGGAGGAAGATTTACTGTTTGGAGATCGAGGAAGAAGGTGAAGACTATCAGAGTGACAGTTTCAGAGTGTCACCACTGGAAGGAGTCCGATAAAGGAACTAAGAAACAAAGGAACAAGGATTTAATCCAAACCATTCATCGATATGTGCTCAGAAGAATCACAACCATCCATCAGAACAAGTAGCTCAGAGTTAGTTATGATGCAAAGTTAAAAGGGTATTGACGAAAGGAATCAAAGAATATTCCTTCGTCTTGGCTAATGCTTCCAGGTTGAATCTAGATTGTTTGATTAAAGCTAAGTCGACAATGAGGATTCAAATTGTGAATATTCTAATGATAGATCAGGATTGTCCATCCTGTGACGATCTATGAAGAAGAAGGAAGGGCATAATTTCTTTTGAAAAGATGATGGAGAGTTAAGTGCCACGAAAGTTAAGAGCTTGGTCATGGATTGATGTCACATGGAGAAGGTGCTAAAGCATAAATTATTAAGGGTATAAGTCTGAGGATTTAGCACTCAGTCACAAGGGAATAACGTCTATCTTGAGCGCTAGTGGATTGTGCGTAATAACATAGTGTTCAAGTCTTTATTGCAAAGAGGATTTTGGGTCCACGCATTCAGATTTGGAGCTATTCGAATCCTGAACTGAGAAGAAATTCAATTTGAGAATTATGCAATACTGTGGGTAAGGCCAGGATGGTCATCAATTTTAGGGTGCATTGTGGACTCAACAAACCCCAAAATTTAGATGCTCCTAAATTGAAGTTTATGTCTCCTCCTATCACCACTAGACCAATTTATATGCATTCTAATTTGAAAAACTTGTCCCAATAATCCACCCTATTTGAGTACAATCCATAAAAATTTAGAACAAAGATTTCCCTTCTCATATTCATGGAGAAGAGGGAGACCCCTAGACCTAACTTAAAATCCCAGGAGTTAATTAGGGTGAAGGAACACCTCTTCCAGCCAATGGTATTAAAACTAGACTGGTTCAACAAAACCTGCCGGTTGAACTGGTTGAAAGATAAAAATAGTCTGAACAAAGCATCAAAACTGTTTTTGGCTAGTTTTGTACCGAACCGACCGATTCTGTACACGAACCAACTAGTTCTGTATGACATCCATATGACCCATCTAGGCCTAGTGATTTCAATTTATTTTAGAAAAAAAATTGTTTAAAGGAAGGGGGACCTATTACCTAACCCTAGGGTAATGGTAATGTTAAATTCTTAAAGTAAAAGGATTAAAATGAAAGATAAAGGATAATGTAAAAGGATGAAAATGAAAGATAAAGGAGAATGTAAAAGGATGAAATGAAAGATAAAGGAGAATGTCACTTTTACTTAAAATTTAACATCACCATTAATTGTTTTAGGATGTTTGAGAGTGGTTCCAATCTTATTGGAATTCATATGGAAGCAATAGAATATTAGGTCCCATTCAAAATTCAACATACTTAACAATTTTCAGGATTTCAAGGTTGACAAGATTGCAATGTTTTCAACGGATTCTATCATGTATGAGGGAATGTAACTAGCATTTAATCAAGAGCACCAATCCCTCTATGTGCCTCGATGTTGGTGACATTGATTGTTGAACTCTTCTATCATGAAACTAGTAAAAATGTACCCTTCACTCAAGTAAAATCACTTATTAGGCATGTTAATATTTTTCTATCTTATTTTAATGCTTAGAGGGTGACACTGATGATGAGGATCCTAATATAAGTAATAATCTTGATGATATGTAGTTATTTGTTGTAGCATGATTTGTTTTGGAATCTAGAGGCCATTTAAATCCTTGTTGTTGATGCATTTTGGTTCAGAGATGGATTGCACTTAATGATATTTTGGTTATATGCACTCTTACTTGATATATAAATGGGAAACTTTTCACATTTGTGTACAAATGTTTTGAATTCATATGGATGCACATGAATATATATGTTTTTTTTCAAAATTTGAATATTTTATGTAATTTTTGGTCGACCGATTTTTTTCCGATCTAGTTTGGATTCAGATTTTTGGGGTCGAATGGTCTGGTACAATTTTTGGTTCCATTGACATTGCTTCCAACTAATTATCTTCCCACCAGATCTCCTAATGACATCAATAAAGATTAAATCCCACCCATCCAATAATTTGGAAAATTCTTAAGTTGTTTTTTCTCTATCCATCATAATTTCCCAAAGTAGGATAATAAAAGGTTTTAAGGATTCTATTAACCTCTTGATAGCCAATTTACTAGAGGGATTGGCCAACCCTTGATACTTTAATGTCAAAAACATCATCTGTGACCCTTGTAAGGGGCATTTTCTGTAATTCCCCTAATCATAAAGGTTTCTATCCACATCTAATCTTAGAGGATTCTTGTTTCTATGCCATGGACAAGTGAGCCTTCCTCCTCTTTGGTTTGGTTTTTTTCATCTCTCATAAAAAATCCCTAACTCCCCTGCCAAATTCCTAGGGAAGTTGAGGGTTCCCTTATGTCTAGGTCTAAGATTGTATTTTGATGATTCCCAGGGGAATTTTTTTTAAGAAGAAGCTCATGCCTCTGTTCCTTATTGATCCAGATTTATGAGCAGAAGGAAATGAATAATAGACTAAATACAATAACATAGAGATATGGAGAACAATAACATATATCCAGTGAGCAATAAATTCTATTGAATAAATAAAATAGGTTGAAACTGTAAAACTGCATAACTGAAAACAACTTGCTCGAATGATGGTAGCTATCTCTGAGAAGAGATGTGGCTGCAACGTACATCCGTCTGAGAAAAATTATTATAATGAGGCTCTAGAGGCATTTTTAACATTACTCATGAATTCCAAAACCCTAGACATCCAAAAACCTAACCCTAGGAGATGAAATGCCAAAATTTATGTGGGCCCTGATGGGTAAGTTGGTACCTCAACTTCCCAGGGTTGCAACTTTTGCATACGACCTCCGTTTTAGGTGCGTGATAGCCCATTGGAAAGGTCTTTTCAAGAAATACACATTATTACATCAAACTTTGACTCTATCTACAATTTGACAGTGGCAGGCCAAAAAAACACTGTTTAGGGCCCCAAAATGGCCCTGGAAGTACAAAAAGATGTATTGACATGAAAAATTCCAAAATAAGCCAATTGGATTAGGTGGGAAGCCACCAATATCCACCTGGAAGCTGTGTAGGGCTTCATATATCCACAAAAGTGTAGAACCCACAATTACAAAGAATTATAGAAGAACGTGCTGAACTAAAAACTGTCAAGAGGAGCCAGTTGGAATAGGTGGGTGGCCAACGATATCCACCTGGATCACCTATCTAGTGGATGTAGACATCTCTACTTAGACATTGTCTTATTCTAGAGGAATTTCAATTGCCGGTAAAGGAATAAGTGTCAAGGAGGTAGGGTTTTGGATAGTAGATAGGCTTGGCAAGAATTCACTAATATATTCAAACCCTTTAGTTTCTTCCTCTAGTACCCAAGACACATAAACAAAATTTTCAGTGGATTTTATTTTGCAAGGGGAGGGTCTCTGAGGTGACTTAATTAAAGAATTCTCATTGAATTTGTTGTCACTAATCACATCCAAACAACAATCCTTGTTAATATCTGAGACCGTAAATTGCTTCTTTCAATCTTGTGGAAAACCTAAAAGTTTCTTGATGATCCTTTTATTTCCAGTTTCCTTAGGTCCTCTTTGGATGTTAGGGGTTTCCACTAGTTCCACACCTCAAAATTTTGGTCGAGTTTTCTAAATGCACACCTTCGTTTGGTAAGGGTACAAGTATTCCATTACTAAATGCACATAATTATGGAAACATCCAAACTTAAAGGGAACACCTTCATAATCTAGAGTAAGCTGGAAAATGTTTGTTCTGTGCTTAATTACTATTTCCTCTATCAATCCCTTGTTTGTCACTAAGTCCACTTGAATTCTTTCCATATCCTAGTATCTTGTATCTCAAAAGGAATAATCAACTTCATAGAATGATCCCAGAGTATTCCCAATTGCTTTGAACACATCCTCAGTCCATAAAACAAGAGGAAGTCCCAAAATGTGTACTCAGACTGGATGGATATCAATTAAATAAATTTTAGTATCGAAGTCCCTCTACCATATTTTCAAAAATAAATTTTGAGGACCCCAATTCCATATACTATGCAAGATACAATTTATCTCAACCATTTATTTGAACACCTAGACTAACCACCCTTTTTCCAAAGTCATGATGTGGGGAGGGTATTCGACCATAGGTTCAAAATTTCCTTGGTCCACTTCTTAAGACTATAATTGTTCATTTTTCCCCAGGAAACTAATAGAAAACTACCGTTTCCTCCAATTCCATCAAATTGTTGAGCCTAGTCAACCCCCCCCCAAGTTTGGGCTAACCAACTATTCCATTTTTTTTTATACATTTCCTTTTTTTGAATATCTTTTCTCCTTATAGAGAAGGGTGTTCTTGAATACATTCTTCAATTGTGGTGGAGCCATTCTTTAGGGAAATATCCAAATATTTACCAATAAAACCTTCCTATGATTTTACTCCAGAAATACCAAAACCATTGTAAAATAGAAATTCAAACTCCCCATCAAAATCCAAATTCGGGTAATCAGTAGCTATACCTTTGTTATGGTGAGTAATTACTATGGTCTCCTCAGTCCAATGGAATAATAAGATAGGATTTGTAGTATCCTCTCCATCATCTGCCACAGGGGATACTACCGAGATAACATTAATTCCCTTGGGGTAAACAACTACATGGTTCTATTGCCTCACTTCTAGCTTGGATTCCACCTTGGATTATGTTAATGCTAGAAGATGATCTTTGACTGCTGCGAGGGCATGCCTAGCACATATTAGTTATTGCAATGTGTGAAACCTGTGGGTCAAGATTAGTTTTATGGATTAGTGAGTAGGATTAGGATGTACAGTCTTAAACTGTTGACACTCTTCAATTATATAATGACCAACATTTCACTTAGTCAAGAGTATTCATATTGATAGACTAGACAAATATATTGAAAGTACAAAAGAATGAGAAAATAATATAAGTTGACAATCTATTGACTTATATGAAACATAAATTCAAGTTAAAAAAATATGTTTTGAAACTTGAAACACATCGTTAAATGAAAATCTTTGAAACATGTAATGTATCACTAAATAACTGACCTGAATTATAGTTGAAACAAAGAGAAACAAATGCTTTGCATATATTTAAATTGCACTTAAACAAGAAAAAAAAGATGAAAACATAAGAATATAGTCTAACCATCAAGATGATATATTTCTCGAGTATAAAATGCTGCATACAATAAGCACTCTATAATTTCCAGATAGATTCTTTCCTTTCCAATCACAAAAAAATGAACCATTTACTCTCTCTTTTTCTTCCCATTTTTATAAACAGAGAGCCTCACAAAGTATATCCTAGATCCTATAATATAGGTTCAGTTACATATTGATATACTAAAAAATAGACTCTATGATTGAGCTTCATTGAATCTGAGCTAATAACAACTCTAGGATCCTAGGAAGAGATCCTCTATTTCAAGACCATATCTTTGACTCTAACAAAATGTGATTCAAATGATATTTTGAAGAAAAATATACGGGAAAAAGTAACTTCTCGATATCCAACCTGATTTGGTCTTCGTAGTATTCAACCTGTTCACATAATGAGCCTTGAATTCTACATATATCTTAATGATATTGAATACATAGACGCTGCAAAAAACCACTGCTTTTTGTAGCATGAGTCAAAATTTGTAAAACCTTCATCCTTTTGCAAAACTTTGAGGCTTTATTCATACTTGAACATGATTTTGATGTCTGGTCGTTTCCTGAATCCATTTGGTCTTAAGTACTTTGGTGGTCCAGTATAACTTCATGTTCTTCTTCCTTAATTTCTGAGCAAAGTCACAAAGCTTGTTATGTTTTTATGTCAGTCTAGCCATTCTCTTCTGCAACTTAGAGTTTTTCTTTCTATGTTGCTTATTATGTTTCTTAAGACTTTTAATAATCTTTCCTTTCTTACCAAGATTATTTCTTGATGTAGTTTCTTCTATTTCTGCCCTGTCTTCCCATATATTTCCCTCAAAAGATGGTCTATTTAGATCAATGAACAACTTGTTCCTTACGGGAATTGTTTCAAGCTTTTCAACCTCTGTACAAGTCACTTTGTCTTCTTCTGCAAACACAAGAGAAATGGATGGTGTCTTCTCAATACTGGGTTCTGACAATTTAGGCATCAAAGGGCTTAAGATCTGTCTCTGCCTTTCTTCAACATTTTGATCTGAAGCTTTAACTAGAGGAGCCATCCTTTGAATTTTAGTAGTTTTACTCATAAGTAGATCCTTAAGTGTCATTTTAGTTGTCATTTCACTATTTGTATCATCTGGAGTACCCTCAGAAATGTCATCTTTTTTTTTTGTAAATACAGTAATATTATATTAAGCTTCAAAAAAATGACAGAGTCAACAGTCTGGTTTACAGCCCGGCCGTAATTACTGGACTGCCCCATCTCGGAGGAAACCAGTCCAGCCGACCCGCTGACCGAAGGTTTTCCAGTCATGGGCGAGTTGTTTAAAAGAGCAAAGTCTGGCAATGCCATACATACAAACATTTAAACTAAAACCAACGCCATACATATGACAGTTAGACATTAAAACGCTTAGGCACCTGGAAAAAGATACTAAGACACTTAGACAGTAAAACATCTAGACACCTGGCTAGCCACTTGTCTAAGTGGCAGGGGGATCTCCAAGTTCCGGCGCTTTCGCGTCGTCCAGAATCCAATCGT